>VDFB02320713.1:0-67709 GCA_007258455.2 Sequoia sempervirens | reverse complement strand
ATTGCCTTACATTTAAAGAAAAATAGCTTATAATCTCATCAAAACAAAGCTGAATCAGCAAGGGTAAGAGTGATGTGTAGTTACATCATTTTATTGCTGCATTCATTTGGGCTTCATTACCAAAATATTATATTCAAAATTTAGTTCATATTCTCGATTGAAATTCCTTTAAAATGCAAGGGGCAAAAAATCAGACCATCGGCAGTCAAACAAAAGGCAATGAATAATAGCACATGTAATGCAACTGCTGATATTTATATGGATCAGTTTGGATCTAGGAATCACACAAAAGTTACATCGTACAGTTTCTCAATTCAGTCTAAATTACACAATTGTTATACCCCGTCTTTCATTCTGATTTTTGTGGTTTCTTTTTTCTTTTTTTGAATTGCACTTTTTTGTGGGTTGAGCCATAGAAGCAATAATCTGCAAAAAATCCCGATTAATCCCGATTTTTAAAAGATCTGCAGGCTGGACGATCTTTTCCCCAATTTTTTTAAAAAATCATTCAGCTTTTGGTCAACAATTTTTTCCCATTTCAAACTACAAAATTGCCAAAAAAGTGTGTTTAAAACCTGCAAAAAAATGCGAATAAAATCACACTGATTTTCGCGCGAAAATAAACCATGAGATCATAGCTTGTTGATTACTATTATGCTTTGAGAGATTTTTTCCAAGCATCCATAGCTTGTTCAAAAGCACTTGTTTTAGGCTTTTAGCCATAGCAACAAGGCAGTGAACTGTTTGATAAAATGCTTTGGTAGACATGTATGAAAAATGTGGTAGCATAGACAAGGCAGTGAACTGTTTGAAAAAATGTCTCAAAGAAATGTGGTCTCATGGTGATGGAATGCCATGACAATCATGTAATTTGCGCTTGCCATGGCATTCCATCACCATGAGACCACATTTCTTTGAGGCAATTTTTTCAACCAGTTCACTACCTTGTCTATGCTATTATACTATGCAGCTTTGATGAATTTTTTTGAAGCATCCATAGCTTGTTGAAATCACCTATTTTAGGCTTTTAGCCATAGCAGCAAGGCAGTGAACTGTTTGATAAAATGCTTTGGTAGACATGTATGAAAAATGTGGTAGATAGACAAGGCAGTGAACTGTTTGAAAATGTGCCTCAAAGAAATGAGGTCTCATGGTGATGGAATGCCATGCTTGTCATGGCATTCCATCACCATGAGACCTCATTTCTTTGAGGCACATTTTCAAACAGTTCACTGCCTTGTCTATGCTATTGCTTACTATTATGCTTTGATGGATTTGTTCCAAGCATCCATAGCTTGTTCAAAAGCACCTGTTTTAGGCTTTTAGCCATAGCAGCAAGGCAGTGAACTGTTTGATAAAATGCTTTGGTATACATGTATGAAAAATGCAGTAGCATAGACAAGGCAGTGAATTGCTTGAAAAAGTGCCTCAAAGAAATGTGGTCTCATGGTGATGGAATGCCATGACAAGCACATTGAGGCCACATTTCTTTGAGGCATTTTTTCGAACAGTTCACTGCCTTGTCTACGCTTACCCTAATGCTTTGATAGAGTTTTTCCAAGCATCCATAGCTTGTTCGAAAGCACCTGTTTTAAGCTTTTAGCCATAGCAACAAGGCAGTGAACTGTTTGATAAAATGCTTCACCAGACATATACAAAAAATGTGGTAGCATAGACAAGACAGTGAACTGTTTGAAAATGCCATCACCATGAGGTGACATTTCTTTGAGGCATTTTTTCAAGCAGTTCACTTCCTTGTCTATGCTATCACCATGAGACCACATTTCTTTGAGTTTGCGAACTATGCTTCCAAATTTGCCTACAGGCCTTTGTCTACAATATTGTCATTAGATTGTACAATCTTTTGTAATGTTACTTGATGCTTAGTTGTTTTCCTTGTTGTCTAGAAGACAATTTTTCATTTTGGGGGGGATGATGGAGTTAGTGTACAATGCCTTTTATTATGTTTTGATAATAAGGTTTATTTGACTATGTATTTTCTACTGCTACTGCTAGTGCCAGTGCCAGTGGCACTGTTTGTGGTTCTTTTAATTTACTAGTACCTATGGAATCTAATATGGATGGTGATGATGATATTTTTGAAGACCCATATGATGATGCTTGATCAGTGATGGCTGCTTGTTGACACTTGACATTATTATTTTTCAATTTGAATATATAATATATATCATGACATTCAAGTTTGACTAATTGACATTGTAATATTTTTTTTATGATAGTTTTGTTTATTATTCAATATATGATGTTGTGTGGTATTTTGAACTTAATTACTGCTGCAAAGATATATCTACTTCTGAGTTTTACATGTATGGACAAACCCAAAATGAACCCAACCCAAAAATTATTTATGACCGAACCCCCAAACCCAAACCTGAACCAGTACCAAGACTGATAACTTAAGAAATCAAAAATTGTAGCAGACATTGTATTGCAACTTTCATAACATGTGCATTATAGCTTTGTATTCAGTTTCCATTTATTCAATTTATTGGATCCTATTTATTGTTTTCAATCCAATTCAATTCTTGTGTTGTACTCATTCTTTTCGGTCTCAACTTTTAGCCAAATAGATTGGGCATGTGCTAGTTGTCATAAATTAGGTCAATGGCAAAAAACTATATATATAAACCTCTTGTCCATGTGTGTAGCTGATGATTAGCCATGTGAAGATAGGTAATTCTTAAGTTTGTTTGCAATACGTGCTCAAAATCCAGAGATTTAACTTGTACATATTGTCGAAAGCTAGTGGTCATTTCCTTAAATTTATGGTTTAGTTTTAGTTTTAGATAAAGGAAGCTTTCCTTCTAATATGAAGAAAATTTTATCTTTACATGATGTTTCATTTTCTATTGTCCTAAAAAGGAAAATTAAAAAGCTACCACATTCCGGAAAGAATAACTTGTGACTACTGTCACAAATCAAGAACAACAACTTCCATGTAAGATCTGGATTAGCAACAAGTGTTGGCTACAACATGAACCATGACCAATTGATTCTGCTTATAAGAGATATCAAACTTTATCAGATATTTGTTAGATAAATATGTTTTCTTTAAAAATTATTCAAAACCAATGATTAGTAAGTAACTCCTTGTATTGTGTATTACTGGTAGCAATCTTTGCTAAAGATTCTTGGGATATGGATTTTGACAACCATGAATTTGGTGAAGGAAGGTTTAGTAACATTGACTAAACAACAGTCTCTAGCTTCCATCACAAAGGTACCTGAAAGTTAGAGCAAAAATAGTATCTGACACTGAAGAATGTAAGTGAACAAATTTATTGTAAGAACTAGAAGCATACAGATATAAGAATATGTCTATATGCTAATGATTACAAAATCCAAAAGAAACAATTTATAACATATGAAGGCCACTTTTTATCCAGTTCAAGAGTATATAAACTTCATATCTGATCTGATACTCTAGTGGTCACAATATTTGAAATTCTCCTCACTATATTTGAGATAACTTATAATACTTCATCTAAAACATGTTATTGTTCTTTCAATAATACATGCTAACACATATAAAGAGGAAATGTTTTTAATCCACATTAACAATTTCTACCTTTACTATTGCAGAATGTTGAGCATAAATGTTGAAAGGTTGTGATAAATCATCAAGTAATTGGTAAATCTCGTCATTCTTTTTGGAATTCACCTGTTCCCAAAATATTAAGTTGATTAGATGTCTTTCTATGAGAACATGTCATCATAGAACAATAATGTACATAAATAGAAACACATCCTTTGGAATTCTAAGTCAGTTGGCTGCAATAAAGCTTTAGAACTGAATTTATAAATTTGTGGTGGCACTTGCCACCCTTTTATTTTCAAGAAAAACACCTTTCTTGCAATGAGATGTTGTAGAAATTTCAACAGAAAGAAAAGAATATTAATAAATGTTTCCTTGTCCCAATCCTGAAGTCCCATTATCTTTACTACTTTGCATATTTATTCTATTCTTACGGTTATAAGATTAAACATTAAATAATACAATGCCAATAAACAGTGTACTCCCATTATCATTTTAGGAACTAAATATTTTTGAATAAAAGAGAAAAGTTTCACAGCTTGAATCATATCCTAGGGACAGTTATGTTACAAAAAAGTAACGGGCATGTTCAAGTATCTAATACCAGTAGATGGAATAAGTGTCTGCATGCCAGGGATGGCAGTAGCCAAAAAACTTTTAAGGATACTCGACCAATATAAAATTTTGTTAACAAAATTTATTATTTCATAAAAAAACAACTTTGATGAAGCAGATTTCTTCTTTTCTGTATCAGGAACCATAGAAACAAAAGAGCAAAACAATGTTGATATCCATAAATGAGTGCATGTCTTCAGCCCAGCCTAGACACTCAAATACCATATGAACATCAAAACTGTTTCAAAACACTACACATAAACAGAGTATAGCTGTGTAATCCTTAAACAATTCAGCTTTGATACCACAGCATGGATGAAAAATGATTTTGCATAACAAATACTATTAAACATTATAAAACTCAATGCACAGGCACATAAAGAGGGAGGAAAAATTTGTAAGATAGTAGATATATATTGCCGCTTCAATTTGTGCCTAATAAAAGCAAGTAAACTAACCTTTGGAAGCTTAATAAAACCAATATCTGCCAGCAGGCTTCCAAATTGAAGTCGCATATCTCTGTCAAATTATTTCCATTATGAGTTCAAAATTCTTCAGAAGAAAATGATATTTGACAAGTAGTTAAGGTGTCATAATAACATTCAATTAATTTATCAAAATCAAAAAGTGCAACATCTCCGAACATCCTTAAGTGTTTCCTCTCAATAGTCTGGGAAGATGATAGGCATTAAACAGTATCTTGCGACAGATAAAATTTGACAAGAGAGTACAAATACAGAAACAAACATTCAATGAATCAATTATGTAACAGCCTGACCATGACATAACCAACGAGATATCATCAAAAGACATAATATCAAAAGAGAGAGAAATTGACGTGTGCACAGTATATCTCATGCACAGATCCATGCTTGGAAATGAGTAATGTCTGTTTAATATAATATAAATAAAAACTTTAACACATTTCAAGTACATGTTCAGGAAACAAAGGGTGATACTCCCAGGATCTTAAACTAAATATTCGAAATCACAGGTAGGACCTATTAAAATATGGCATCTAATTTATAAAGGATGGACGAAACATCAGCTAGCAAGCAAGCAGATTCTATTCAGATGGACCAAACATTACTTGAGGATGCTTCGGCTTAGAGACATATAATGAGCCATAAGATTGAGTAATTAACTATGATATAGTGCATGGTATGTCTTCACATATTCGAATGAGTAAGTCCCTGGGAAGGTTAGGAGTTACACAAGTGTAGTATGACAACATATTAAACACTACTGCCACCTGTACAGTTTGAAATGTTTAACTTCATTTCTATTTAGACAAAAATAATAAATGGCTACAGGTTGTAATCATGCAAAAGAAAATATTGAATATTTGAGTTATTGGGAATGATGTGTAATGTATCTACCTAGGCAGATAATAAAATGATTTAAATTTATGGAGTAACCAATTTGTGGAAACAACTCATGTTTAAAGAGCATGCATTCCTGGGTAAGTCTTGTAAAGGATCAAATTGGCAATCTGAAATAAGTTATGTTTGATTATTCATTTGCCTATAGGTAATGAATATCAAGCGGGTTTAGGTTTTATCTTAACCCAATGATTAATAGACAACGGCTATAAATAGAGCTTTGTACCATTGTAAAGAATCAGAAAAATGATATTGTATTATGTATGGAATTTAATAGCACGGATATTTGGAGGGATCCCTTCCATGAAATTTATTGTTTGGTAATACCACCTAAACTGTATTCTTGTATATAAAGATACATTCAATATTTTGTAAGATTTTCTGTTAAATAAGCCCAAGATACAATGAAAGATTAGGAAAGCATGACACAATAAGATGAAAGATTAGGAAAGCATGACACAATAAGAGTTTGTGTCATGCTTTCCTAATTTTTCATTGTATCTTGGGCTTATTTAACAGAAAATCTTACATATTTCGCAGCATGGGTACCTACCACATCTTGTGATAGTAAACTATTATATTTGCTTATATTTGTATGTACTTCTTTGATAATATGGTTAGATCCCATCATTATTCATTTTACCTAGGCACATGATATTTTGATGTAAACGAATTATTATGTAGCTGACTTGTGGCAGACATAGTTCATGTTTAAAGACAATGGGGCCAATGGTTAGATTTTGTGATGGATCAAATAAGTAATGTGTGAAATGAGTTATATTTGGTTACGAATTCACCTAATGCATATCAGATGGATAAGGGTTTACCCTAAGGCTACGATTAATTTAGACTACAAATAAAGGCATCAATCATTGTAAAGAATCATAAAAAGGCTTTGGGTTATTTCAATTTAAGATCTTATAGCAGAGAAATTTGGTGATTCCTTTCATAAGGATTATTATTCGTTGTTTAACTACCTTAATGGTATTCTTCTATGTTAGAATTAAATGAAAATTAAGGTACACTGGTACCCATAATATCTCAAGTTGTGTGATATATCTATTTGGTAACATTTCTGCATATTTTCTATATCATATGTTGGAATTCGAATCCCATCAATATAGAATATACTGATAAATATGACATTATTATGTAAATAGGTTATGGAGAAGCTGATTTTTGACAGCATGTGCCTTATGAAGAAATTTTGTAATGGATCAAATGCATACCTCGCAAAATTAGTTATATTTGGTACTCCTCAGACTAACCAGTCTTAGGAATGCTAAGAGTTTATCCAAACTCTAGGACTCTAAGAGGATAAACTATAAAAGAAGAATCTATCACTGTAAAGAAGCATAGAAAGATAACAAATCATATTTGAGCTCTAATTAGTAAAGATTTTTGTAGCATTCCTTCGATAAAGAGTAAAGTTTGTTTTGGCCATACACCAAGGGTGTTCTTCCTTCGATAAGGGGTACTTATATTATCTTATTCCATTAGGATAAATTTTCTACTATCATAGGAAATCTTAGCTTTTGTATCAAAGTGATTATTTGGACAATGTGGCAAAGATTTGTAGATCTAGGGTTATATTGATGAAATTTTCAGAAAATTCATTCTCTTCGCACATTTCTCAGTCATGTGATCAAAAAGTGCACTTTGAGAACTTTCCCACAAGTAATTGCAATAAAAAATTTGATTCATATTAAGGGAGTAGTGCCTAAACAAAGCTGGCTGAAGCTAAAGTGCTTCTTTTGGCAATGGTTATGCCAAGAATCCACTCAACTTATAATTCTTGCTCCTCCCAAGGAACTACCCTTATAATAGTAGGGGCAACTATAATCCAAAAACCCAACCCAGGAATTATAGTTCCGAGGGTCATATGACTGTCAAAGTGACCACTAGTCTAAAATAGTAAAATTGGAACACATTAATAACTTGTGATCTGAATACTTAATCATAAAAAAAAAGTTACCGGTTGTGATCTGATCACTACTCTAAGTTACAGGTTCAAGCTCAGATTTAGGTACAAGGGATTGGATAGACTAGTATAGATATAAAAAAAATTCAAGGTTGGCTATGTTTTGGATATGTCCATACAAAAAACATATACAAATTATAAAAAATGTACATATTTTAGCCACATACAAAGCTTTAATGTCTATGGATTGTATATATATTAGCTAAATATAATAAAGAGAAAATACAAAGTAAATTTGCAGCATGCTAGGTGATGGTGTAAAATTCCCTTGCAGAATGTATGGTATTTTTACAATTATTTTCAGTTTGACAGATGTTCCATTTTGTCAAACACAACTCATTACATTGCATATATTATGATAGTATTCAAAATGAAATTCATATACAAATCTGATAACCAAATTCTACACTTCATTTCCTTCACATTTGACTGATATATGATGAGATATATGCAAAAATAAGCTACAGATCTATACACTCTCAGACAGAGCAATGACCAAGGGCAGATTACATAGTTTTTGCACTCAAAACTGAGCTACAGCAATACATTCTTTACACTTTTAATAATAGTCTAGATTGTAGCCATAAGAGCCAATGATTTTCAACTTGATATCAAACTAACTGTGCAGCAATAATATATAATGCAGATACAAATGATACTCAGCTGGAAAGTTGCACGCCAAGGTGAGAAACAGTGAATGTTGTTAATAGACACGCCCAGCAGAGGCTCTACTACTCAGCAATATCATTTTAAACAGACTGAGCAGGCTGAAACCACTTCATATGGCCACGACTTACAGAGGAACCTTGCTGCAGGTATATCAGGCAGAGATACACGCCCAGATATACTGAAAAACTCTTGACAAACTCAGAAATCAGACCCAGAACTCCACGCAACCCTCTCTAACACTGGTTATTTCCCACACAGATCTGAATACTTGCTAGGTGATGCATAAATAACCACTTTCAGTCTGTGTTAATTGCCCAATTCTAATGGACAAGCATATCTCTTCCTTAGCCCCACGCATTAGTCACTAAAAGAATATCATTTGCAGCAACTGCTGAATATTACCTCAGAGTTCTACCACACCTGGAAAGTGTGAAGACTCCAATATGGTTGACCAGCAATAAGCATACACTCAATGCCCTCCAAATATCAGTATCAAATCTCACGCCTAGACTCCGGGTAACACGCAGAAATATGCGAGAATGAGATTCACATCCAGGCCTCTAATGGCTTCACTATGGCACTGGAATGCTGAATGATAAACCTTTCAACTGTCTCCAACCCTCAATAATCAAAATATTGAAATATATTTTATTTGCCTCAATTTTTTCTCTGTAGGAGACTCACAAAATTGCAATAATCCTCAACTGGAAAACCTATGTGATTTCCCCTTCGAACCAGTTAGGGTGGAATTGTTTCACCACTGAAACCAATCTTCGAGAGGGTTTCCGTCCTCCCAAAGGCTGAGATGAACAAGGTTCAATCTCTCGACCCACAAGGGTTTCTGTCAGAACCCTGGTAGTTCTCTGATTCAAACCCTAATTGATTTTTGAAGGTTTTTGCAAATTTTGTGATTTTTGTATTTTATGATGGTTTTTTGCCAAAAACAAGAAGCTGCGATTTTCACTAATAAATGCTAGAAAATTCGAAATAAATTCTATGATATGAAATAGGCGTGGAAAATGCTCAAATATCATAGGCGCCTCCTTTATTCAAAGTTCCAGATCATTTACATTGCAAGAATATGACGTATAAAAGAAATAAGAATTTATTTTATTAAAAACCTGATTGCTGTTGCAGCAAGATGCCAGAGAGTTGAGATGGTACGGCTAAATGGAAAGATGGCTCTCTGATTCCCAAAAATCACTGCTGAGTCACTAGAACCCTAGGCGCACCCAAGCTAACTGCCAGAGACTGAAGAAGAAAGATGTATCCTTCTGAAAGAATAGTACGGCCTGGAAAGTACAGAAGAAGTACGGCCTGACTGCTGCAGCAAGTACAATGGTACGGCCTTCAAGAATAATTGCCAGATCTCTGAATAATAACCTCTGATGAAGTCGCCTCTGTTGCTAGATGAATAAACTCTGTGAAACTCATCTGAATAGATAAGTACGCCCAATCTGTGACCTCTGTATGAAATCACCAAGTGCAAGCTTCAGCTGGTATTTCACAGCCTCAGTCTGCCTGATCTCTGAAGAGTTTTCGTTCTCCAGAAACGTTCGTCTGCCAGAAACCCTAGGGTTTGCAAACTCCGATGCTCAAAGCAAAAGACAAATTAGAATAACATTTCATAATGGTTCGATTTGTCTTGACTGCAAAATATATATCCTCTTCAATAAAATTCGACCCAAAGCTCTTTTTTAATAATCATTTAATAAAATGATTAAATTCGTCTTTTCAAGACTTAGGAGAAATCTATTTAATAATTGGCGCTTATTTTAATGAATAATAAATATTCATTAAATCAAAAATTAATACTTTATTATAAAGTATATTAAATACTTTATAACAGGCCAAATTAATTAAATATTTAAATATTTCAATAAAGTGACTTTAATATAAAGTCAAATTATTAAATATTTAATAACTCATTAATTACTCCTTATTTCTCCGTCAAATCAACCAACTGCTGAACTGGGTCGATTCTGAGCTGAATGGCTGAACCAGGTGCCCTGCCCGAAATAGCAGCTTCCGCCTGACCTAACTTTCTAAAAATAGAAAGTTTCCTGAAAATGCTCACTGGAAGATTCTGCGAAGGCCCAACCTGATACAACTGCAAATTGGAGCTACCAAACACGAGCAACTGCCTCCGATGATCCTCTGCACACCCTGTCACCTACGAGGATCGAAATTATAGGCTAACTCCTCGACAAACAGTGTCAGCTAAAATGGGGACATGACAGTTTCGATAAGAGAAATAAAATAAACTCAACATCTCCAAATGAGCTCAAATAACCCCTTTTTAAACTTTTTCCACCAAACACTCCAGAAACTTCTATTTAAAATTCACTTTTTAATTAAACTTCCCTTTAGCTCCGAAAAAGACCTTTTTTATTAAAATAATGATAATTTGAAACACAAGGTCCCTGTTTAATATATCCATGATTTAAAACATTTCATCCCGGTTCCGACGAGCTATAACACTGTTGTACCCAAAAAAAAAAATTTGCTTCAATAAGGTATTTTGATAAAAATGGTCAAAAACTTGTAAAATTGTTATCAAAAGTCAAATTTAGGTCAAAATGGCTATGAATGGCAATTTGTTATTTTTAGAAATTTCTGAATGACAAACGAAGCATGAGGTTTTTCTATGTTTTATGTCAAGAAGATACTTGCAAAATTTTGAAAGTTTTGATATTAGGGTTTCAGGCCCCTGCTTTTAGAAAAACCCTAAAAATAAGATCTTTCCAAAAATGACTCAAAACGATTTTGATAGGTTAATTCTTCATCACAATCACACTAGTCAAATCAAAATCATCAAAAAGTCAGTTTTTCTCTAGTGGGTCTATTTCACTTTTTCAGGAGAAAAGCTAGGACCTTCGAGGTCATCAATGGCAGATGGCCAGATACCAGGTGTTGAAAGCTAAGTCTCAAACGCTTCATAGAAGAGTCTGTGGCGAAAGATGCTCAATGACGGAGGGGAATTTCAAAAGTTCAAAAATGCAAAACAATAAACTAAGTCTAGAAAAGGACGCTATTTTAAGAGCCAACCATCAGTATATAGCACCCCCATTTGGTGTTTTAAAAATGCAAATAAATATGGTTTATGGGGCCAACCCCCTTAAGGAAGTGCACCCATAAAAGGACAAAATCGTCCCACTTAACAATTGTTATGAAAGGCTGCGTATAAATGAAGTGTTGCCTCCATTTGCAAAAGATGTGTTGCTCCATGAAGTCATCCTCTTTCAAAATTTATAAATGAAGTTTGTGATTGGTGGTGAAGGAAGAGTACGTGGAGAATAGAAGATATATCATATGAACAAAAGCAGATTTGAGGAGAAGAAAATAACAAGAGATCATTCAAGGAAGATTTTTTAGGAGATTTATTCTCAAGAAGACAAGACTTTGTTGAGTTAGTGGTTGGTGCCTCTCAATAGAAGTGATTGGTGTCTCTTGCTAAGTTGGTGCTTAGCAGTGGGAATTGGTGTCTCCAATGAGTTGGTGCCTACGAATATTTTATAAAAAATATTTTGTGGGTGGATTTGGAAAGTACATCCAAGAAATACTTTTCTTTGTGGTTTTCTCCCAAAAGGATTTCCACGTAAATCTTGTGTTCTTCTTGTGTTCCTAATTGTTGATATTGTGTGATTCATATTATTGTGATTATTCATTTGAAAAAGTAAAAGATTACCTTATACTGATTCACCCTACCTACCCAGTGTTTACAAATTAGAGTGCATAGAAAATGAAGCTATCAGCGGTATAACCATCCGAAGCATTTCAAAGTTACACATATACATTCTGCTGTTTCATAAAATATATAGTGACTGAATGGAAACACATTCAGAATAATGCTAGTTGATGAAACAATAACCCAACTCAGTTTTATATCATTATACCTCGTTAAGGCATGTGATTGGGCGCTGTAAGAGGATTCTTCTTCACTGTTGCACTCCTCCAAGTGCCATCCAATTGTTGCAAATAGCCCTTGAAGGGCCTCAATCGCTGCTATGTAAGTATAAACTGCCCAGACCTCAAAGGAACTGCATTTTAGAGTCATAACAGGTCTGCTATAGCTTGTTTCCTGAGTGGTTACAGTCAGCAACAATGGCAAAATAAGTCACCAGTACCTCAAATAAACTCCCATCTGTAACAATGGGCCTCAAAGAGCACTCCCAACACCAAACAATACTTCTAGATTGCCCAAATCTGCAGATTTATTTCCAAACAACCATCCTTGTCCATTCACAAACAATATAATCCACCCCAAACATCTGCTGCAGCACTCAGAAGGTCTGATTTATGCAGGGACGACTTCTAGATTATTTCATTTAAAATTTCTGAGCAGTTCAAAGTGCATTCTATCACTTGGAAATACCTTATACAACCTAGGCACCTTCTTTAAGTGGGCTTGCAGCCATTAATTTGTCCCAAAAATCAGTCACACACCTTCCAAAACCCTCCTGCAGCTGTATGATCCTGCCTGTGGCGATTTTGGACTAGAAAATAAATTCCAACTTAAAACCTCTTGCAACCTCCTCTAAAAGGATTTCCCAGCATAGGAAGGATAAGGGTAGAAAACCCAAAATCAAAGCTGTCCTCAATAAGTTTGCACAAACAAATACATGAGAAATGGCTTTAATGGCAAGGAGTACGGCCAGACCATTAATCAGCTCCAAAAATCCTAAACCTCAATGCCAAAATCACCAATGTTAACTCAATCAAAATACTTTAAACATCTTCACAAATGTAATCCAAAATGTCAAACTCCGTGAAAACAATGGTGATTCTTGAGGTAGAATCACTCTTGACCAGCTAGGGATAGTCTTTCAGATCCGAAACCAGCAAGTTGATGAGGGTTTCTGTCCTCTATCAAACCTTGGAGAACTTCACAGTTCATTCCAACAACATTTCGTCATGAGAGCAAATTCCAATAAGAGAAATGAGAGCCCAAACCCCAATACATAGAGTTTGGAGGGAAAATGGCCCATTTAAAAATTCAATTATTTAATTTTTCCCTCAAAGGCCCCTTTTTAAAATTAAAACATCTTAAGTCCCCTTACACATTTCCCTAGGAGTCCAACTTGGGGAAGTAACTTTTTAACTTTATAATATTTAACACTAAAGTAATATTTAAACATTACTTTATAGTTTATGACTTTAGTGTAAATATTAAAATATTTCCAACCACCTTACAAAAAGCATCGACAAGGCATCCAAAACAAAAACTGATCACACTAAGAGGCTACTGATGGCAAGGAAAGACGTCGAGTGCCAAAATGGGAACTTACTAAAAATAGCAAAGTTCTCCAAGAAATGTGGAGAACAACCTAGATGGCCAAAAATACAATGAAGATCATCACCACCATCCCAAGGACCAACAAAATTCCCACACCATTGGACACTGAGAAAAGCCACCACTAAGCTCTCCAAGAACCTTGGAACTCTCCTAGTTCACCCGAAAGGCTTCAAAAAACTTTGGAAACTAGTCAATGCTCAAAAATCATAGCGTAAAAATGGTGACATTACAATATATAATGAAAATATTTTCAATTCACCTAGACCTCTCCATTCTCCACATCTACTTAGCACCAAACTGGCTTTCTATGCTATGCATTTTTATGGATTAGTTGTTATCATCATTTAGCTAGGCTATTATATTGAATCACTGATACATGGGTTGAGGATCTCACTTTCCTAGTGGCAATGTACTCTCACCAATTTCATTGAGAATAACCACCATATTTTGCAAGGAAATAGAATTTGTTCCATGAGACATAAGCTAAAAAACATTTTATTTTCAAGTGCTTTATCTACTACAATATTCAAGGAAGGTGTGACTATCTATAAACAAACTTAGCCAATTCTTTAGTCACTTTCTTTTGAAACCCATGCCAGATCATTTGGCCATTTTTTTTCAAAAAGGCGATCATTCTCAAACATAAACCCTATCCAAGAAACTATACAAATGTCATGCTCAACACTTCCTTCTTCCATCCTCCTACAAACATTGGCAATAGTAAGCATCTACTTGATATGTCCAATTCACATGCAAGTGAGGCTAGATCAGAGAAACAATGTCCCACTTTGCATATTTCTAGTAGAGTTTCACTCTAATTGGAATCTACTTCATTTTTCTGTCAATGGCCTTCCCCTTGTCCTCGGGAAAAGAAACTGAAGCATGTGCATATTACTAATTTCATCTCTATTATTGGAGGTTCCTTATTAGTGGATGTTAAGAAATGTTATTTTAATACATGAAATTCTTCCTAGCAGAGTTCAGCTTAGCTCCATCACCCATGGACATTTCATTATGAATTTATGAGCATTATCAAACATTGCACTTACGCTTTCAAGGTGATAGAAGATGATGTGGGTGATCCTAACTTACCTCTTACTAGATACATATTGAACCAAGGATCCTCAAAACAATGTTTTCTTCATCAAAAAACTAGAACTTGATTGGAAATATAATTAAAATAGAGAACTTTGTCAATGATAAAATAGGCAGTAATAGTAGGGTGGCATTGCTTTATTTTTAAGGTGTTTCTGAATGTTTAAGGGAACTTTTGCATGTGATAGCAATCATTCTATATCTCTCTACAATTTCCTTGCTCCCTCCCTTCCTTTATTCCTTCCTTCTATAATTCTCCTTTTTTTTGTTTTCCTTTTAAGGCCACCCTTATTTCCTTCTTTACTTTTCTTTATCTTATCCTTCCTTCTTTCTTTCTTTCTATGTCTTTTTAATCACTTGCTTTCCATATTTCTTTCTCCCATCTTGCTTTCTTTATTTACTTCCTTCCCTTCCTTTCTCCCTCCTTTCCTTATTTCTATCTCGATTTCCTAGTCATGATCTTGTTTCAAGGACAACACATAAGAAAGCAGAACAACTGAATATTTCTTGGCAATTTTTCCATCATAATATATTATTAAGAAACATGAAAACTGTTAGTGTTTGGAAGCTTCAAGAGATATTTTCTCCTTAATTAAAGGTAGGTCGGCCTACATATTGCAATTATTATTTTATATTTTTCTTCTAAGGGAGCCGACCTAGATGAAAAGTCACCTAGATTGATATATATGTAAGGTGGTGATCATTCATTTCTACATCAAGTCATTCTCATATTCAATTTGCATTCTTTCAAGAAGGAGTTTGCAGTTAGCAGCAGATCAGTTTGTAGCAACAAACCATTCTCAAGGACAATCTCATTCATTTGTATCTTTGGATCAAGGAGTGACGCTATTATTCATTGTATTATTTCAGCCTTGAGTAAGGCCAGACTTGTAAGCAGATTTTTGCTCTTATTCATTCAATATGTTGGAGATATATTATTTTTTGGGTTTTTCTCCCTCGAGTAGGAGGGTTTTCCCAGGGTAAATTGTTGTGTTCATTTGTCTTATGTGTTGCGTTATTTATTGCTTACATTTCTGATCTAAACCTAACATGGTATCAAAGCGGGTGTAAGAAAAGATCTTATCAGAATTGTTTAAGCAGTCTGAAGGAGATATAATCTGGGCATCAAACTTATTATTTGAGGCACACTTGTATCATCTTTGTATGGTCGAGTTAATTGCTGGTAAGAGAGCAACTGACAAGGCGTCTGTCAAGAGGACGACTTTAAAGGGATTTCATCTGGTAATATTCGCAGCTTTATGAGAATCATGGACCTTGGAAAGCCTACATGCAGATAGGTCGAATTGCAGATGCAGAAAAAGACAAATAGATGATCCTAGCTGGTGGATGCAGACAATCAGAAACAAGACACAGATTTCAGATTGCCGCTAAAGTCTAGATTTGGTTCATACGCGACTACAGGAATTATTTAAAGGAGGGTCGATAGACAAGCAAGGAGCTCCTGAAGAAGTCAAAACGTGGCATATTCATGAGTTTAATCGATGTTTCATGGTCATTTTGGAAGATTGTAGGGAGCTCTTGGGAAGTCGTGGGCCTCATTTTATATCAGCAACCCATTTCTGAAGGACATATTGCATTTTTGGAGCATGCCGTGAAGTTTCTAGAGTGAGCCGCTGCACTTAGAAGGGTCGACATGTTACTTAGGTGCCAGACGTGAGATGTCTGAAGCAAAAACACTCTTCTATGAGGGACATATCAGGAACTGCGAGCTAAGCGACCTGTCCTGGGAACTTTCTATCATATTCTGGAGTTGTACGTGTGTCCTGTAGGTTGGACGTGATCTTCTCTGTGAGTTGCCATCCATTTCCATAGTACTGCAGCATTATACAAAGACGTGCATCTGTGGAATGGATAAAAGTCACTGGTATCTACTGTACAACAGTGAAAAACAAATCTGGGCGTATCGGGAGGTCTTGTGTCCATGCATTTGCTCCATGAAGACGTTTTTTCTGATGTTGTAGACAATTTTGAATCATTTTGTAGCAGCAGATCATTCCATTGCAGCAGATCTCAATCTTTAAGTCCAAAGATCAGGAAAGAACAATTGGTGGATTGTGAGGAAGATTAATCAATAAAGAGATAAGTATTTAATACCCTTGAATAATGTTCATGAATTTCTTATGTAGTTATTAATTCATGCAATAACATTGGGAATAGTGAATCATGTATGCATTGGTATTTCTCTTCGGGATAGTTTAATTCTATGAACTATTAGTAATCTCTCTAAAATGCTTCTAGGACAGATCGAGGAGCAAAAGGATGATGAGAGATTGCATAAGGAATTCAAAGAGAGGAAGAGCTCGAGGCATCCTGTGAGGAAGTCATGCCGACTGGAGAAATGAACAAGCATGGAGTCATAGCTTGCAACTTTGGGACTGATTTGGTGGCACTTAACTTCACTGGAGACATCTCTCGAAGAGGAAGAACCTATACAGATTGTCATTGCAATCAGTTTCTTCGAAGAGGAGGAAATAACATTCAGAGGGAGTCTGACAAACCAATCGAGGCAACCTTGGACGAGGAGGTCAAGAGGTTGATGCAAGTACTTGAAGCTTTAGAGGGAGTCACATCATCCTGAAGATCTGTTGTAATGTATATTTCTCTAAGATGGAGAAATATGAGGTGAAAGCCCTTGTAGTGTATATTTCTTTGAGACTGAGAAATATGAGGTGAAAGCCCTTGTAGTGTATATTTCTCTGAGACGGAGAAATGAGGTGAAAGCTCTTGTAGTGTATATTTTTCTGCGACGGAGAAATATGAGGTGTGAGCCCTTGTTCAGCTCTGAGACTGAGATGAGACGTCATGTTGAGAGACTCCATGACGACATCACGTTGAGAGACTCTGTGATGTACCCTTGTACTTGTCTTTCTTTCCAAACATAGGAGTAGCCATGGTGGACGTCATGTTGGGAGATTCCATGACGACATCACGTTGAGAGACTCCGTGATGAACCTTTGAGCTTTCCACAAATAGGTGTAGCCATTGTGGGCGTCATGTTGAGAGACTCCATGACGTAGATATCTGGAAAATATCTCCCTAGCTAAGAGGGAGTGTTAGTGTTTGGTAGCTTCATGAGATATTTTCTGTAGTGTTCCACCACTTTGCTGATTTGTTTTCACTGAGTTTGTAGGTCTGATTTTTGTTTTTGTTTTTATGTCTCCCTTCTTGTTTTTGAGTTTGGTTTGCCAATAACACTAAATAGGTACCAATAAGCATATATATACAATGGAAACTTTAAATAAACTACACTACTGAAACAACCTTGAATACATTGCTCAATTTAGTGGCCAAATATGATTTCTTCATTACATAATAAGATGCATACAACATCTAACTTACAGCACATTTAAAACTAAATATGTCTTATACCAAACTTAAACTTACAGCCATACAGTTTTGTGAATAGTAACTTTCTACAGTACCAAACCCCAATGGAATGCTCAATACTTTCGAAATCCAAACTTCTCCCACCAAAATCCAAAATGGGAAGCTTCCTAGGACAAGGGCGCCCCGTTTTGGTGAAGTTGTAGCCACTTAAGAGGGGCGTTACTTTTCTTTTTGCTAATAAAACCCTCATAAAATGGACGGCTGGCTGTAGCTGCACTTTTCAACCCCAAAACTCTTCAAAAAGCGAAATGCTCCTGTCCAAACAAGAATGGAGTCTACGACTGCCAACCTTACTCAGAAATCAGCTCGAAAACTTAGCCAACAGCTCCTAATGTCACCAAACTTTGCATCCAGAAACTGACCAGCAACCTTAAGGTGGTGTTTCACACCCTCAAGCAGCTCAAAAAGGAAAACCAAGCCCCCTCCAGGCTTACCCGCTGCAAGAAATCAAGAAACCCTAGCCTCCCTCTTCCTCCAAAGCCAAACTCCCAAGTCAATAAAGCAAAATCATCCAAGGATGAAGAGGGTCGAACTTCTTCTCTTGATATTTATAATTTTACATTGAAAAACACTATTCACTTAAGTTATAACTTTTTTCACTTTATGAATGAATAGTAACTGAAAAATATAAAGTGACCCCTTCATTTTAAAGACACATGGTCCCTAGGCCAAGGATGGTGAAATAAAAGGTGAGTATCATAAATTTAAGCACAAGTACCATGCCAAACACAACAATTCACCTTGCCACCATACTCCAGAGATCAACACTACAATTTGACGACCAAGTGCCCATCCAAGTGACCCTCTATCCAGAACCATTAGCCTACGAGGGTCGACATGCTAGGCTAATCCATTAATTTTTTAGAACAATAGCTTGAAGGGGACATTACATTTTCTCCTTAATTAAAGGCAGGTCGGCCTACATATTGCAATTATTATTTTATATTTTTCTTCTAAGGGAGTCGACCTAGATGAAAAGTCACCTAGATTGATATATATGTAAGGTGGTGATCATTCATTTCTACATCAAGTCATTCTCATATTCAATTCGCATTCTTTCAAGGAGTTCGCACTTAGCAGCAAATCAATTTGTAGCAGCAGACCATTCTCAAGGACAATCTCATTCATTTGTATATTTGCATCAAGGAGTGATGCTATTATTCATTGTATTAATTCAGCCTTGATTAAGGCCAGACTTGTAAGAAGATTTCTGTTCTTATTCATTCAATATATTGGAGATATATTATTTGCTAGGTTTTTCTCCCTCGAGTAGGAGGGTTTTCCTAGGGTAAACTACTGTGTTCATTTGTCTTATGTGTTGCATTATTTATTGCTTACATTTCTAATCTAAAACTAACAAAAACATGATGACCTCTTACCATATCTACTTTCTTTGACAAAAAGACTGGTGAAATTAAATTGACAAAACTATTTTCTCTTAGTTGTGGTTTCCAGTGTTTGTCTATTGAAGTTGCTCGCATTTGAGCTCAAAATCTATTTGCTTGAAGCTAGCAACTCTTCATCACCATATGCATAAACATTTGTTAGTAAGGACTGAATAAAAAAAGAAAACTACAAAAATAATCTAGAATATGGATACATATGTTTGATCCATAGTTCGTAGACTCGGACTTGGAGAGTACTTGGCAAGCCCAAAACTTTTGACTCGGTAAAAACTCAGCAACTTAAAATGTACTAAATTTTCTTATAAAAATATATATTTTTTTTGGCAACATTCAATTACAAAATGTATCAAATGAGTCTAAAAAATCACGAGGATGTGTTTTCTATTAAATTTGATTCTTGAATACATATCGATTACAAAATGGCATCATCATGTGAAACCGGGTATTGGATATTAAGGTGGATACAATAGCTCGACATTGAAGGTTATGTTTGTGGCTCTGACTTGACCGAATTGTTGTACCCAAACCAAATTTTTTGCTTCATCAAGGCGTTTTGTATTTAAAAGTCTAAATCTTGTTAAAATGTTGTAAAACATAGTTTTGGGCAATATCAAGCATGGAGTTTTTGTCAATGTTTTGTCAGTCAAAGTCAGTTTTATTGAACAGAACCTGAAGCAGAGATTCAGAATGGAGTTTTCACGATGGAGGAGCATCCCACGATGGCATTTCACATTGCACACGGTCATTTCAGTGATCGAAACGGAGTTTTTAATGGTCAAAATATGAAGATTTCTCAGAGGAAAAGCACCAAAGCGCAAGTATAGCCCAGGGGCGCCCAGCTTATTGAAGGTCAAGATTCTGGTTAAAATGCTCAAGCATCCAATCAGTCTCTTCAGAATTAGTTTGGTTATCCGTCGAGCTATCCAGCGAGGTATTCCGAGACTCACAGCTCCGACAATCAGCGTCAGAAGTTGAAATCCCTAAATTGCCAGATATGAGAAACTTGTCTTTTTCAGGCAAAAGCGCAACTCTAGCCTGAGGGCGCCCATCTTGAAGAGGGGGTAAATCTCGACAGTTTCGATGGCGGATACAGTCAATTTGTTCACGACTAGTCTGCTCGTCCAACGAGATATCAAGCATAGTCATCCGACTCTCAGAGTTTAGGCAGCAGTCATCCAAAGATCAGCTTAAAATGGAGTTTTCACGTTTCTGAGCTTCTCCGTTTGTTCCCAGTGCAAGTACAGCCCAGGGGCGCTGGTTTAAAGGATCCTCCAGATGGCAAAATTTGCAGATAGACTCTTCCTAACATCAGTAATGATACCTAGCCTAGTCTGCAATGCACCGGCCTCCGCTGTCAACTGACGCTCCAGTGGTCGATGAATTCTACCCAAAGACGTATCTTACAAGCGAACCAATAAATGGTTTTCGTATTTCCACAAATTCAGAGGCGCCCAGTTTCTTTAGCATGCCGATGAGCCTGCTCATCGCTCAAGTCTTCACTGCTGATTTAGAATCATTTATCTATCCAACGCCTAGCTACGCCTCGATCACAGTCACGCAAGGTGTCTTTAGTGTAATACTGCAAAGTGAGGACATCCGAAAAATGGCTAAGTCTGGGAGCGGTAATCTTAAATAAAATACGACCGTGGCCGGTGTCCTCAGCGCTGGCTTTGTCACTCCAGACTTCTTGTAGGCCCTTCCGGTCATTCGCTAAAACAGACAGCTCGGACCATTTCAACCTTATATCAGCGGTCAAAGTAGGCACGGATGAACGCGATTTTGGCCAAATTACAAAAGGCAACCATGAGCCGTATGCTTTTTATTTTTGAGGTTCTTAATGTTTTCACTGGCTGCATACAATGTTGATGGTAATATTCCAACATGCAAAGGAGCTTCATCTCCTCATAATGTTAGGTTCACCTTATTCACCGTCAAGCTCGCTTACATCGATGGCGCTTAGGAAATGGCTAAGTCCTGAACCCGTAAAGCAATTTAACCAAAGGCGCCTTAATTTTTCAAGGTTAAGCAACAATGGATTTTGGCAGCGGTGTTCACAGTATATTTCTTCCTTGTTCAAGAGGGCTTTTACGAATTCCTTCGATCGCCTCATGATCACCCGGTCATCCGGAAATCAGTGTCGAAGTTGGCCAGTCGTGACAGTGCTGTCAGCTATAAAATAGTGAGTTAGTAAAAAATGAAGTATCTTGAGCAAATGGACGCCTATGTGTTCAAGAGATGACTTTTCGGAATCGTTGAAGCATGACGATGAATCTCAGAGCTTCAACCAGGTTGTCAACTGAAGTTCAAAATATACCTGTTTATAAATGGCGATTTTCTATTTTTGGCGCCCTTGCATGATAATAAATATTTTATTATTATTTTCAAATTTGAACTTCCAGTCAGTGGCAGTGGAACTGAAAGGCAGCCAATCAGAGGACTTCTATTCTTGTTAGGGTTTTGAGTTCTTGCAGTCACAATTCAGTGCGAATTTCTTCTTATTTATACATGGCGCCATCTTCATTGTTATTCACAGAGCTTTCAAAAGAAAATTCGATTTCATTAAGAGCAATTTAATCTTAAATGAAATTCGTGATTTTCTAAGGCAAATTCATTATCTTCAAGGGGAAAATCGAAGTTTATTAATTTCAAAGCAAATTCAGATAAATTCGTATTTCTTCAGAAGAGAAGGCGCATATCTTCAAAGCAAATTCAAAGTTCAAAGTAATTCGCAATTCCTTGATTCGCAAATCCTTCAGAGATTCAAAGGCGAATTTGTTATATCAAAGGCGGATTTTAATTCCTCAAAGGCGAATCCTCAAATTCAATAAAATTCGTATTTTCTTCAGAGGAAACTCGAATTTCATTCATAACAAAAAGGCGCAAATTTCAAGAGAAATTCGTGGTTTTTAATTCCAAAGCGAATTTTTCCAGTTCAGAGGCAAAATCTACATCAATTCTCAGAGGCGACTTTACCTAACTAATCTTTTTGCAGATTCAAGTTCACAAATATCAGTTATTCAAAGAAATCTTGGGCGATTTTCACAGAAGAAGACATAATAAAAACGTCTTTTTCATCCTTTCAATCACAGATTTCTCATAAAATACATTGTGCATGTTCCTAAAATTGGCGAATTCTACAAGTCTCAGTATCTGGATCATTCTTATATAATTTCCTCGAGTTAGAAACGTGCGTTTGATTTTTCATGAATTTTTAGCTTCAGAACATTCGTTCTCGAATTGCTAATTTTCTCAAGTGAAAAATCTTTGTACAATCGAGTAGAAGTTGAATTT
This sequence comes from Sequoia sempervirens, assembly GCA_007258455.2. NCBI lineage: Eukaryota > Viridiplantae > Streptophyta > Pinopsida > Cupressales > Cupressaceae > Sequoia > Sequoia sempervirens. The sequence goes on along the minus strand of VDFB02320713.1, from coordinate 45,010 downwards.
TCGCAAATCTGACGTTCTGGGTTGTCTTAGAATCCTTTTTGGACAAAACCATATCTCGGATTTTTCGCTGAAAATAATTCTTCGAAAGGTCTATTTTTAACTCTCGCAGTTATTTTTAGCTTTCCGTAAATCTTGTCGGTCATAAAGTCGTCTACGTACCGTCAAAAGAATTTTTCGTAATGCGCTCACTCACCGACAAGACCAAACCGTCTCTTACTCATGATTGGAAAGCTGGTTGGAGATGACCTTCACAAAGTAAAGCAAAGGTTGTAACCCGCTTAAGATCGGGTTCAATCATTCAAAATATTGAGCAGTCTGGTTTATTAGAGGCTGCTTCCATACCTATCTCCGTTCATTATGTTGAATTTGTGATGTCTTGTATTAAGCATTACAATTCCACTACTCGTGAGATAGTGTCAGTTGACGGACGGGTCATTTGCAGTCTCAAACCTTTGGACATAGAAAGGAGTTTTGGCATTCCTCAACACCAGAACAGCCTAGTTGTTTCTATGGAGCAGTGTGCGCAGGCATTTGATGCTGATATGGACAAGTGTCAAAAGAAGATGGCAGAAAGATGGTTAAAACAAGCAAAGAACAGATTGCCAAACAATGTGGGTCATGTGAATGTTGGGCGATGAGTATACATTCTAAATCACACTCAATCGCGGTCTCAGTCAAGAACATGCACAAATGTTTTCCAGCCTTGGATGTACATATTATTGGTCGTGACTATTTCGCAAGGTGGAGCATTATGACCGGGCATCCTTCTTGGGTCAGATATTCCACACAGTGTATCACCGGTTTCTTAGTTGCCCATGAGTTTCACATGTGTTCATATCTCGTGTACTTGATCGCTTATCAGGGTCAGTTCCGAGGATTAAACACCGTGGGCATCCTCAGTGTTCAGAAAGTTTATCAATATTATGATCAGCTTGAGTTCACCAGAGCTGAACGTCATTTCAAGCGTGTTCACGAGGCTTTTCTGACTTATACAGTGAGGAACTTGGACCGGGAATTGCACGTTCGTATCTTGGCAGTTGCTAGGGCAGCGATGGATGGATGGGTAGATTGGTTTATTCAGTTCCCAACATACACCTACATCCGAGTATACGGTTTCACAGGAAATCCAGCTATGCTTCCACGTTATCCTTCGGATAAGACAGTCTTTCAGGAGTTCCTTAGACAGATGCATGATGTTCATCGTCTTCTACGCCGCAGGCACAGACCATCACTTAACTTTCCTTTTCAGTTTGGAATGTATTGGTGCAAGTCGGCAATTGATAGTAAGATCGCAGGGTAAGAACTTGAGAAATATCATCTTAAGTATCTTGTCGAAGCACGTGCCTATGACCTTTTAGGTCATTATACAGCTCGCCTTGCTGGAGGTACATATCACGAGCCTTCTATGGAGGATTATTGGGCAAATTGCGCAGATGACTTCGAGGTTCAGAGATCGCAGCTACGGGCCGCTTTCTCTGCTGCATTGCTTTCTTGTCGCAGGATGTGGAGGTTTATCGTGATGACGAGAGAAGTTCTTCCTCAGTTTTTCAGAGAGCAGGTTGATACACAACCGTTGCCAACAGTTGATTGGTACGCCAAAGAATATGCAACGGTCAAAGAGAGGTCAAGTAGAGTTATTCAGAACAGTATACTTTACCTCGACAGCAAGAAGACAAGGAGGGTAAGTGTTCCCAGAGCAGAGCCGCCAGTAGTGGTGAATCCTTCGTTACCTTCCTCGTCAAAACCTAATAAAAAGAAGAGGAGTAATCCTCCCAAGAAAGTACAAGTGCTAAACAATTCAAAGGGCAGCTTAAGCATCAAGTTATACACACATGGAGCCCGACAACATCCTATCACGTAATCGGCCTGCAGGGTCAGCCTGTGAGCCCGCCAAGATTTGTGCCTCACCAAGCTCCCACACTGGGCCAGAGCCTTCACCATCCCAATTCACATTGAATTGACGAGACTCTCCACCGGCAGTTGGGTCTTCTACACACCACTCATCAAGACTTCGCCGCTAGTGCGTAATTCTTCTAGTAGCATTAGCCAGACCAATCTTGACTCAAGCTCACCAGGAAGGAAGAGGAGGGCGCCCATCTTATGTCCTTAATCATTCTGATTTTGACGACATTTACCAGGATGCGCCAGACAAGAGAGTCAAGAACATGGTTCACGTAGAGAGAAACACTGACATGGAGATTGTCGTTGAGACTGTAGTACCTCCACAGGGAAAGAGCTTGGCTGAATTAGAATCTCAGGATTTTGAAGTTATCACAGTCAACCTTGGTCGCAGCACACGCCAGACTCAGGTTGATCTTCTACAAGTTGCTACGGATAGTGCCAGGGATAGAATACTGAAGGACGGAGAGGATAAGGCAGCCCTCAAGGCTGAAATCAGACAGCTTCGTCAGTATATTTCTAGCCTTGTGCATAGACCCGATGCCATTAGTACACTCCCACCGATGCTTGAGCCTCCAGCAGAACAAAGTCAACTCAATCACTTGGTTGCATATGGCAAGCGTTTGGAGGAATGGGAGGAGGAGTTCGTTGCTAGAGGCCATACTATGCTTACAGAGTTATATCAGTTGCGGTACAATGCACGTGAGCTCTGTCTTCGTCTTCAGGATGAGGAAAGAGATATGGCAATTAACAAACCCCGGGACGAGATTATGATTGCTCACCTGAGTGTGGCTTATGATACAGTCACGGATGCAGAGGACAGAGAGGCTATCTACTCTTGGAAGACACAATTGGTTTTCAGGGTAAAGATAGAGGACAGTTTAGCATCAGAGTTGGTTGAGAGTAGAGAGCACATCACTAGTGCACTCCGGTTTGTGAGGACTTTAGTGTCCCGCTTACCGTGCCGTTATCAGATCGAGGGTGGTGCCTACGTGGAGCTTACCGATGTTCAGTCAGAGCTCCAGGCACTCATTCATACCATTTTTAGTGGGGAGACCATTGGCTGTAGGATTACTCAGCTTACAGTCATGTCAGCATTGTTCGATGAGGCAACGAGGAGAGGGGCGAACTTTCACCGCAGATCACAAATGTGAGGATATGCTGCACTCCATACAGTATTCTCACGTAGTCTCATAGCTCCAGAGCAGGATACAATTGAATAATCTCACAGGATTGATTGCTCGAGATCACGACCAAAGAAATCCTGCCTCAGATAGAGTTGATAATAACGAGTTGAACTTGGCGTTACCCTTTCAAGTTAACTGCTGTTGGCATCACATGCATATCTATTCGAGATTTGTCATTTACTTGGAGTTTTTAGGTCGGTCGTTAATCATGGTAGTCTTCCGCTAATTACTTTCAATAAGGACGCATGCTCGCACAATTGTCCATTTTCTTGGGATTAGATGTTTCGTTAATCGATGGTGGCTTTCAAATAATCAGATAGTTTACTTCATTAGGTTTAGGCACATAACTTGCATGCATTGCAAGAACTATAGTGAACTCAAGGTGATTTTAGGGTTACCTACACCTTGATGTATATAAATAAGAGCTTTTGCTCATTTGTAAATAACTTTTGCTTGAGAGAGAAATATATGCTGCACCTACCTTGCCCTCAATATTACTCTTTTGGTATTTGTTCATGTGTCTTCACTATTGCAATTAATTGTTATGCCACATAGGGTTTCAAGAGATTGTAGTGGTGAATTCTTTCCTTAGTTTAGATAAATCTGTTTGAACATCTTTATCATTGAGATCAATTGTTATGCCACATAGGGTTTCAAGAGATTGAGGTGATAAATCTGTTTTGTGTCTATTTACCATTGTGATCAATCGTTATGCCACATAGGGTTTCGAGAAATTACAGTGATAAATCTGTTTCGTGAATCTTTATCAATATAATCAAAGGTTATGCCACATAGGGTTTCGTGAGATTTTGATGATAAAGGCTGTTTTGTGAAGACTTTGCTATTTCAATCAAGTGTTATGCCACACAGGGTTCCATAAGATCGTCTTGGTAAATTCTTAAATCTATTTTGTGCCCAATAAGCTGGTTTAAATTGAGATGATAGTTGCGCCACCTTGCCCTCAAGTAGAGAATTTAAACCCATTTATCGTCAGTTAGTCAAACCTTGCTCCGTTTCCTCTCGCTCTATTTTCCTGAGGAGATTGGATAGATTAAATTTAAGTTGTAGTTAGTAGATCTGCAAAACCAGAGAAAACTCAGCTGCAACGTATAGGTTCTTTCAAGAAAGCCTTGTGCCTCTACAGCTGAAACAAAAAGACAGGACATAGTTTAGCTTTTTTTCCTTTGCAAGTATTTTTGTCAAAGCACAACGAGGGAGCTTCCCCTCCTAATTTGAAGAGCACTCATTGCGTAGTGTACATAGGCTGTTCATAACAACTTCTACTCCAGAGGTGTTAGTTGTTACGCCAACACGAATCAATGACCTCCTCTTATTTGTTGTCTACCTTTCTTGTGCAAAGCTGAAGGCTATGTTGTATTTTATAATAATAATGGCATTTGAATCATGATACTTCATCATCGATCAATGATATTATGATAGCGATAAAGATTATCATCTAAGTTGTCAATTTTGGTCTCCACTCCCAAACCCCATCATTGTAATCAAATTTTTTATATGAAAAGAGATTTTAATAACTAGTGGGGGTCTAGGAGTGGAGACTCAATGGGGTTGAAGGGCAGCATCTCTCATGGGGGTCTAGGGGCAGCGCCCCTTGTGGGGGTTTGGGGGCGACAACCCCAATGGGGTTGAGGGGCAACACCCCCAAAGGGATTGAAGGGCAGCGCCCCTCATGGGGTCCGAGGGTAGCGCCAAATTAAGGCCTGTGAAACCACAAAAAACTTCATGTCACACACCATTTTCACAATTTTATCACCTAAGGGAGAAATTAAGTATTTGGCACATTTTGTGAAAATTATTTTCCCTCCAAGTGTTGTGTGAGGAAGTGTGAGGGGTGTTCTTGCATTTATAGGGAAAAATTATGACCTTTTTGACCTTTTTTTTGCTTTTTTTCTTTGCTTTTTTTTCATATTTTGCATTTTTAATGAGTAGCATTTTTTTGTCAAACTTGTCATGTCCCCACAATTGTAACCCATTGAAATACATCAAAATGCAAATAAATAACGAAATACATATTAGCAATTTAATGCTATCATATTGAAATACAAATAATTAAATAAAATAGATATCAAAAATATAAGTACAAATAATTGCAAATTAAAATAGATAATATCCTAATTATATTATACAAGTGATGTTATTAATTGTAATTATTATAATAATAAATAGTGACCAAATATGATAGCAAATAAATAATGAAATAAACGATATTATATTATCCAAGTTTTAAGGGATATTATAAAAGCAATAATAAAATTATACATTTTAAAGGATATTATAAACACCTTATAGATAATGGCAATGTGTGATAATACTAAGTGCATGAATTAATTTGAAGAGTGAGCAGCCGTTGGAAGGAGGGATGTGACGCAATATTCTGGGAAGGGACATCTCCTTTGATATTATCGCTACCTTTTGAGACATATAAAAGTGAATGGGTGAGTGCACAACAAGGCATGGAAAGAGATAGGAAAAACTTAAGAATTTCTGATATGCTTATGACTATAACAGCCGACAGTAGTAGATGGGTGATAGATCATCGATGGGGAAACAAAGGAAAAGAGCAGGTCAACCAGCACAGTTAGTATAAGTTAATTTATAATTTCATAATTATGGATTCCACTATATCAGTATAATTAATGGGATTGCAGAGGTATAAACTTATATATATATATATATATATATATATATATATATATATATATTGTAGTAAGATACTTATGTAGGAGTATAATGTATTGTTTAATTATGATCTATAATTCATACCAAGTGATTATGAGAAGAAGGAAATCTGAAAACAGAACAGCAAATAGAAATATCTTTGTATTCAAGAAAGAAGAATAAAGGCAGAAATATATGAATATATTCTGAACAAAGGAAACACCAAATCATTTATATAAGACATATTCTGATCTATGCAGATTGTGGGCAAGATTCAGGCCAATCCCAATAGGGGACATTACAAAACTCACCGAGTTTCTGACGAGTACTCGCCAAAAAATTGGCAAGTAGTCACCAGAAATTCAACAAGTCTAACTGGCAAGTTAACTTGCGAGTAACTCGGCAGGGTTAAAAAGTGGTGAGCACTCGTTGAGTTTTCCAACCATGGTTTGATCCCTCTAACATATGGATATGTATTATTTTATAGCTAACAAACTTGTAGATGGAACTTATATTCTTGTGGCAACAACATTTGTCCCATGCATCATAAGCTATGCTCCCCCAAGTTTCCAAGATAACGGCAGGGGATGGGGGGATGTGTTTCCATGATAGGTCTTTTAGGAAACCATTTTTTAGGGGATGGCAAGGGATGGCTACTGAAAAAAATAGAAAAAAAACTACAAGAAAATTTCACAGTTATTTTAGTTTTTTATTATTCATGGAATTGGCTTTCGTTGTGCAGGGATATACATTTCATACATTGATCAGGTTGTTGCTAGAGGAAAACACTAGACTGGCTAGTAAAGCTATGGAAGAGTAAGTGAAATATCCCACCCTTGATAGGATATTTACTTATTGAATTTTGCCAAAACAAGATATTTGCAAATAAACCAATTTCAACAATTGCAAGTAATTAAAATCCAAGATTAATTAGTACTTCAGGAAATACAAATAATTCATATCCAGATGACAACTTCTGATCTTGAAAGCTCTGTAAAACCCTAAAGGATGATCTCCAGGAAGTTGATGAAGCTCTGTGATAGCCATTGAATAAGATTATCTCTTAGAATGCCCTTGGGTGATCTTCCACACATGTAGACATTGTTCTCTCTGAGGGATTTCGTCCTCAAGAAAGCCTGAATCTTCAAACCAGCAAACCCTTGCCCAGTTCTCCAATTTGCACAAGTTTTTATGAAATAACAATGATGATGAAAAAACCAATGCTTTTTGCTTTTATACTCCAAATCCCCACTTGGCCCAAATTAATAAAATAATAATATTTGCTTTTGATGCTTTAATACATTTGGCTTTTAAAAATATAATTAATAAAGCATCATTAAACACAATACTTCATTAATTCCCATCCAACCCCTTATATCACCTTTTTTGATAAGTCATCATTAAATATTAATATTATTAAAGTCAAATAACTTTAATAATATAATAAACCATTAATCCTCAACTAATTGCCCAACACCAGTTCAAGCAGTGATTCAATCATATTTTCCAGATGTAGGCCTAATGACGACTAATCCAGATAAGACTTACTATAAATAGTAAGAATAGGCAATACAACCAAGTGACTTACTAAAAATAGTAAGTGTGGGAGAAAACAACCAGAATGACCCCCAGAAGATCCACCATCAAAACACTGAGTCATTAAGTAGGAGAAAACTGAGATAAACATTTGAAAACTCAATTGAGGAGCCATTGAACACCCTCAAAGGGTCCCCTGAACAACCCATTGGCCTACAGGAACCAGATAATAGGCTAACCACTGCAAGCATACTAATTTGGAAAAAAGGGGACATTACAGTAAATCATTTATTTTGAAAGTTTGAAACCTTTATTTCAAAACATTCTTCATTGCAAAATACTTTTTAGGAAGTTGGTTTACTGAATTTTGCTCGGTGCAATCATACCCTTGCTGCTAATAGCTCAATCTACATAAGAAATTTATGCCACGGCAATGGGTCTTACAAAAGTTCAATAGAAAATATAAATATATTTATTCCAAAACAAAGTCATGTTCTTCACAGATTCTTCTCAAGCAAGTCTTCACAGAAAAGAAGTAATGCTTTCTTTTAAGAAGGCTATATTTTGTTAAATGTGTTTTCCAGTTAGATTGGTATTGAGATAAATCTATTCGCATAGGTTAGGTGACTACATAAATTGAAAGTTTGGGGAATTAAAGAGCTAGTTGATACTAAACAAAATTCTATTTAAAAAAGATGGCTGATATCTTCTCGCACTCTATGTAGATTGAGAACCATTAAATGCAGCAAATGAAATAACCTACCTTGTTCTATATACAATTTTGTTTTGTTTCACTAACTCTAATGTTCAGGCATAAATACATATAAACCAGAATATAACAGTCCACATCTTTCTTGTACAAACCAGTAACTGGTAGAAATTAATTACTAATTCTGACCTGAAATAATAGCCCAGCATCAAGTATTTTTGAACCCATATATATTGAATGCTCAAGTACCAATTACCAATATAATCAATTCTTCAAATGCTGCTCTTCAACACTTCAAAAAATTCATTAAATCATCATGTTAAGCACCAACACAGCCCCTGAAATGAGACTGTCAGCCACCATCCCGAGTGTATCTTCCAACACCGAAGATGATATTCTCTGTGAGAAGAGAATCCTGTCCTCACAAAGTTTGCTGTGAACACCGTCCACTAGCTACAACCTATTCCAATCCAAGTTTCAAAACAATCCTCCTCTGCAATGAGCTCTCTCAATCTTTTATTCATTTCCAAATTGTAACTCCTGTGCCTTCTTGATTTCCCTCTTTTTTTTATTTCAGCTTTAATTTAATTCTTTGGGAGAACTCATAAAAATGACTTAGTTAATTAATTTAACTTTTCCCACTTAAGTTACTTTTGCTTTATTTAAATAATTAATTTAAGTTGTCTTTAAAATTTAGCCTTTTCAACAACATTAAATTAATTATTTAACCACAACGCTGACTTATAAAATTTGGGGACATTACAGCAAACACTATTCAAGATCATTGCAACCACCTTAATACTGAGGGATGTTAATATCCTGCAAGTTTTAGAACAATGATAGACTCAATTCAAGAGCTAGTGAGAAAAATATTGTCGATCCTCTAACAAGAGTGAGTCTCAGGAATCCCTTTTTCTTTTCTTTCCAAATCTGTGTTTTTTCTTCTAAAAAAAGTTACTATAAAATGCCTGGGCCATAGCGGATGGCAAGCCATTCCCAAGATGGTCAAGGACATCCCCTAATCGTCTTGGGGACGGTATCCCCTATCCATTCCCAGCAAGGTTGGAGACATCACCTAGTCACCTCGAGGAAGGCTAGCCATTCCCTAATGTACCCAGCTCTTTTCTGTCAAAAGTTTGCAGTATCCAGAACATTTCCTTAAATTCTCAAAAATTTGGAGACAGGTAACGACATTTCCTACCCATCCCTGCATCCCCAAAATGTCCCTTAGGAAAGGGACAGGTCCATGTGGAGCATAGATGTAACAGTATGTAAGATTTAATACATGTTATTCTGTGTATGAAAACTAGCAGGTCTAATCTTTCCAGAGACTAATGTTTAAGAACACAAAATAGTTTGAATAGTGTGTAGAGAACCTTCTAATAAAGGTAACAATGAGGAGACATTACCATAATAAATATAAAAGTCCAATAATCATTACCTTATCATATATAATGCAGAACTGCTGAGAAAGTAAGATTTACAAAATTCACGTGCAGCTGTGCCTCCTCTCTACAAGCAGAAGAATTCAAAGGTTAACAATAAGCAGGAATAGAAAATACAACTAACCTGGCACAGTTAAACATCACTTAAACAGAGATTACTGTCACTTCCAATGAAATGTCCTCAGATTATTTGTAATAAAATAGGAGAATTAGTTATTTCAATGTAAAAAAGTAACACACAATCAAAGCCAGAAACTCTCAACATAAGAGTTATATTACCATGCACTCGTTAATCCTAACATAATGATCCAAGCATTGTAAAAAGAACTTCAAAAGTTTGATTTTTTAGGAATTCAAGCGTATTATGCATGGAGAAGAATCCTTTGTGGGACTCATTGCAGGAATTAATCTTGACTATTAGGTTAATAGAATTTCTGGCCTGCATAAATCATACGTGTCTTCCCATAATAGTAGAACCAGTTCAAGTGATGTACTTTTTCTGTCTCTTTCTGAACAACTCTTACATAATTGCTGCCAATGCTAGGAGTGTTCTCCAGCTAGCATGGAAAATAGTTCTCATGCTTGATAGTGTTTCTTATGATTGAATTTTTGACTCATATCAGGCCTTTTGTAGCTTTTATCTCCACTTAATAAATCACCACAAGTCAACAGAAAGGAAATTCAGAAAATAGGTCGAGAAGATATGATGACATTATTGAACAATTATTTGGTGATGTTGAAAGATAGATGAAAGAAATTCTATAAATTAAGGCTTCTCAAGAGAAAATGCTAAAATTGACACTATTGTAGGAAACAACATTCATCATTGCCACCTACATGTTATGCTATGTCATATCCTTGTAATAACTTGAGCAATCTCAAATTACACAAAAACATTGCTTTCTTACTTTTGGTTTTAATGCACAAGTTTAGCTTGCTGTAATGTCCCTTTCTGGTGGAAGCACTTATACCAAATTTTGCTTTCAAAGTATTTCCTCAAAGAGACATTAGAACGTTAGAGATTAATAAATTTAGTAATAGAATCTAATGAGATCAAATATGATATAAGTACTTTTATTCCTATCAAAGGATCATTCACCTCCTTTACTATAAATAATTCTTCTAAATATGTCATAAGTTCTCTAGGGTAGATATTAAACATTTTCCAAGATCCCCTAGATGGAATTCCATCATACCATTTATCATCATAGTGAGTAAATAGAGTCATTATTACTTGTAGGACTTAATAATTGCCACAAGTATCATTGGATAGTTGAGAGTAATATAGATATATATATATATCTTGTATATATCATATGTGTCCCTGATCTACTATAAATTTGAATATATATCTAAATATACACTATTCAAATGTTAACGTGTCCTACTAATTCTTAATATACTTATCCATCCCTATATATATATTCGAATATGTTCAATAAGCATAATTTACTTAAATATATTTATACGTACCAAGTGAGATGGGAAATAACAATATACCTAAATCCCCCGTTCTTACCTTCTTTCCAAATAAGTAATTATGAATTGATAATACTTACCTTGCTCGGTGCCGAGGGACATGTCTTCCCTTTTAACCCTTTTAACTGGTTGATTCCTTTAATTATATTTGTTTAATCAGCAAGGTAACCTTAATGAACTCACCCTTATTAGATATCCTAATCGGTCACCTTCAATAATCACTGTAAAGTAGTGTCGAGGGTTTCACTGAGTTCCGTTGATCTGTGAGGTAGTGCCACAACAAAGACCCGTATCGAAGTCTCTCATACAAGTAATGTTTATTCAAATTCTTGAGTTGTGCAGCTGGGTGAAGGCAATAGTTATCACTAGACACCTGCTCCCTGTCTGCATCAGTTCATACGTTCCATGGGTGGCGATACTATTTAGGATGTGGCGCACCATAACACTTGGCTTGATAATCTCCGGCAATTCTATCGACCTAAGTCACGCCTTATTCATGAATATGTATATACCTGCGTTCATGATCTACAACAATCCGCACTCCTCCACACCTCCGTATTTGGATAAGAAGAAGGGGTTTCCTTCAGACACAACAAACTTGTATTGCTTTCTCACAGCACAAGATCACATGTTGCTCTGTAGACTTCAACATGTAGGTACATGGTTTCTAACCTTCTTATATTGGTCTTCTTATAGATTATTATCATCCTCTGCTCACCTCTGATTCATCGTATCCATCCATCACAAGTGATGGCATTCCCTGTAGCGAACAATCCAACTCAAGTTCGGTCTCTACTCTCAAATCGTCCATTTCTCGTCGCCTGCTCACTGCTATTTTCTCATTTTCTTCTAGCATCGATATGAGGTCTCTTCCATCGTATTTCCTCTCTTTTTTTATATTATCTTCCTCTTGTGACTTTCTTCAAGATGATTTTGATCTCCCTCTGCCTACAAACACGACTTCTCCTTTATAGGCCAAACAGGAGTCATGCTTGTCCTTGACTAGGGACGTGTCTTAAATAGAACGCTAACATGAAGTTCAACATGTCTCTTTATTATAATCGTTGCATCCCTTCAATCCAAAAGGAGGCTTCTAAGGAAATCGGTAACATTCATTTATTTTATTTTTTATATTTGTTATTATTCTATAATATTGCCTTATATTCATTATTGAGGATATAAGTTGATGTATATTATTATTAGCCATATATATTTTATTTAATACTTATTATTTATTTAATCAATTATTAGCAGATAAGGACGTATGAGCTTTGATCAATTATTATTATTAATTGTATATCAATATTTATAATATCTAGAATTGCATAAATTAGGGGACATGACACTTGCATGCCTTTTTCTTAACATTCTTTGGTGTGTGTTGTGTCTTGAGCAGTTTGTGGACATGCACTATTTCATGCTATGCAGTTTGTTCTTGCCCAACCTATTGTTGCCTACACAACCTTTCTGTCTTGCACAGCTTCATCTTGCCTTGAGGATTCTAGTAATGCAGATACATGTTAACATTTTAATTTGTCTCTTTTGTGACAACACAAAATGGTACAGTGTGTATGGATATAGCTTCCTTCTGTTACGACCCAATTCTGCGTAAATTAAAAACTTTCCCATTTTCACTTTAAACATGTAAAAGTAACATATAACAAAGATATTACAATAAATTTCTTCCTTTCTTTATTGATAAACATGTACAAGTTACAATATGTTTCCTCATGAATTTCATTTTCATTGCAAATATAAATAAGAGTTAAAAAGGAATACAGTTACATACATAGCTCGTAAGCTTTTTGCACAAATAGAAGTAAGAAGGTCAAGGAACTCCCTTTCAAATCTTGGTACATCGGCCGGAGGAGAAACATCACTCACCAACCGGATTCTATAATGCGTCCCCCGCACGATCATTTTGCAATGAACGGCCCTCCCTTCAAGAAGAGATTGGTAGGGTATCCTTTAACGATTACCAACTGAGCATAGTGCTGTGTCCTACTCAACTAGAACCTTGCTATTTCACAATCTCGATCTAGTACTCGGATCACAATGAACTGACAGTGAAGTCTCAACTATCTCACATCTAGGTGGATGTCGTGCCTTTCACTACTTTGGCCAAAGTATTCTCATTCAGTACTTCGAATGAAGGTCATCTATCATAAACACTACTCAGGGCCGATTTGACTTAAGGCTTCCTTACTCTACGCATAGGTTTTGTCCTTCAATGGATGAATTCGTCATCCCAGACATCCTACAATCATACGAACCTACTAGAAATGAAAACAGTATTCAAGCGTCTTGTATCAATTCCTCCTAACTAGGAACTCTTTATCCTAGGAGTACTTAACTTGTCTCAGTTATCCCTATAACTTAAGCTAAAAGACTTCACTTGATTCTGCCATCATCTCGATCCTAGTAGCTAATAAGTATGTTTACGTATTCCCACATATAGAGATCATACACAACATGCAAAAACCATTTTAAAATGCAAACAAATCCTTCTCTTTTATCTTTTTCATTATTTCGTTCTAAAGCAAGAGAAACATTCTAATCCCTTAAGCTTTTTACTCCTATATTCCCTTTTTCACAATTCCCCTAATCATTGAATCCTTTTCACATTTTCTTCTTAAATGATTTGTTTTAATTATTCATCAAAACAGTTCTTCTCTATTAGAACTAATTGAAATCAGCCATCACAAAATCAAAATGGAAACAATACTTCAATAAAAATTATAAACTAGGAAGATTCATGCCTGATTCTAGAGCTTCTCCTTCCAAATTTGCTTTTCTAGATCCTCCTTCAAATAAGCTTCAAGGTTTCAGCTAAATATGGCTTCTTTTATGAAAGAATTTCACTCTATAGTGAACTCCTATAACTTCTTCTCACAGACGTGCTTCCACCACTCAATTCCTACTCAGCTATACAAATACCTCACTTTAAACTCAAATGACTTAATTCACTGTGACTGGTAAATGCTGGAAATAATTTACTGTGCTTATCAAACTCAGCAATATGGGAAAACTCAGGCAATACAATGGAATGGATATGAAATGAAAACACTAAACTCAGATTGCTCTCAAAAGGTGAGTTCACAATGAATGGAAGGGCGTCATTATATAGGGCCGAATTGAAACAGTTTTCCACTTAAGAAGGCATGTTCATTGACAGCAAAGTGCCCAGAAATGGTCAAAATGATAGATGGCGGATTCTTTAAACCCTTAGTCATCAGATTGAAGATGATTCGACCAGTTTATTGACAGCAAGAGGAGAATAATTCAAAACGCATATGGAGAAATTGACAGCAAGAAGTTTATTTCATTTCGAATTTGTTTCAGACTGTTAAAAACGTGACAACTCTCAACTGGCGCGTTTTTACAGTTAGGTTAAATGCCAAGTTTCATTTCTGACTTCTTCCTTGCTCAAATGGCGTACAGATTTCATTTTATTCACCAAGCAAGAGATGAATCGGCCATTTTCAGACGTCTGGCCCTAGTCGCGCGGGTTACCTGCGCGTTTTTCATTTTCCTTATTTCATTTTCGCGTTTTTTCTTCTTTATTTCGACTTTGTAAATCTTCAATATTTAAATGACGTTTTCAAAATAAATATGTTGCATTTGCTAAAGCTCAGAATTGAATTTCAACGGATTCATTAGAGAAATCCGCGATTTAGAGAAATTCGCGAATTTCCATTTTCTTTATGATTTACATTCGCCTTTTATAAAAGTGTTTCAAATGTTTAACTTTCTTTTCATTTGATTTTGTTAATATATTTGGTATACTCTATTAAAATACTTATATAATATAGTTTATGTATAATTATTTAAAATATCAATTTAAATAATATTATATACATTTTAAACTATATTATATTAATATTTTAATATAATACTAAATATATTGAAATACTTATCTTTATACTAATACACATATATTCATTTACATTATACGTTAAACATGTAAATTAATATATATGTATTCGTATAATTTCAGAGGCAAGATATCATTACAATATATAATTCATTTATCTCGTTAGCCGTGGGTATGTATACTTGTATATATATCTGTATATATACTACATGTATAAGTATCCATAAATACATTTATATCGACACATACGTATGGCATATCCATCTGCTTAATACGTTTGTATCGACATGAATGTACTTATGGGTACTTGTACATATCGTATTCGTATGTACAAATACACATATCCACCTCTAACCAGAACTTATCATTTATAAGGTTATACTGGCAAGCATCACTTGTTTACACATTCAGAAGAAGACACGACTCCTAATGATACGAGACAAGCCTACGGATGACTTACCTTTAACCAAAACAATGACTTAGCTTACTCAGTTCTATGGCTTGTGTGTGTATGTTCAGTTTGGTATTCGTTACTGTTTACCCGACCAAGTTCCTCCCCGAATGATGTCTCTCCTCTGTCCAGAGGATCAGTCTTCGTACCTGCACATCATGACATGACACCGGCAGTCATATGCTCATAACAAGGTAAAAACATCTCACAAGTTAGAATAATATTATTCCATAATTGTTTGCAATATTTAATCAAGACAAAATCATTTAGAAGTAACAATCAAATGAAACCATCATTTAAACAGGACTCATTCATTTAATAACGAGATCAACCATGTTTTATTCATCATCAAGATTCAAACATTACATTCAATGGCCCTATACAATAGTAGCTATAATATCGGGATGTAACACCTTCAAATTTGAGGGGAAGCTCCCTTTTAACAAAAATCAAACCCTAGTAATCCAAACAATCTTTGGGTTTCAACATGCAACACAAACTAACTTTAAGCAAACACCTGTCTTTGTGTCCTTGGGTATCAGCACAAGGCTAATTAGCACTTCTATTCAATTTTTTTAATATCTTTCACATGAAATCAAACACCTGCAACAGCTTATCAACACTTATACTTTTTAGCTAAACATGGAAACTAAAGAGCCTGTGAACAAGACAAGACTTGGAACTAAAATAAAAACAAACATATGATCCAATTAATCAAATATTGGAGATTCACATAGAAAGCCATAAATATTCAAATCAACAAAGATTGAAATACAAAGCCTATAATAATTGCTAAACTATTTTCAACTCAAAAGAAAATACTGACACAATATCTCACAAATCAGTTTGAATAGCAATTTCAGTTGAATGTGCCGATACTGAACCTGTAACAAACTGAAGGAAAAATCCTCTCCTATGGAGTCTTGCAAACTGAAATTGCTGAAATCTATTGCCAACAGAAGACAACCAGGAGTCTTCTTCCAGAAAAACCTTTATAGATCACTGCTGTTTATTATGATTAAAACTTGTTGAGGCCATTTCTGTATAAGTTTGGCTTGAAAACTGTAATGTCCCCAAGATTTCGATGAAGTGACTTAATTATTTAATATTGCCTAAGTCTTCAATTATTTATTAAAAGGGGCATATTAAATAATTAATAATCAAGTTATAAAGTGACTTAGGAAAATATTTAAATATCACATGGTAAAAGTCACTTATATTTTGAATTGTGAAAAATTAAAAAGTGACTTATGAAATATTAAAAACATTACCATATAAAATGTCACTTTGATTTTTGTATGAGAAAAATACAAAAGAAAGAATTGGGAAATCATTCGATACTCTTGGCTTGAATATTTTTCATGAAGGAAAACTTCCCGTCAGTTTGGCGCCTGTGGGTTCCAAACCAGTTTGCAGCCAGTTTCGAGGGTGAGAGATCTCTCCTAGCTGGAGATGGATGGTAATTTCGTGGTTGAATCTCATGGTATTTTCGTTGAAGATTTATCTCCTCAAGGCGTTTGAAGAGAACTCGATTCATTAGCATTGGAGGCATTTTGACCTGGAGAAGCCCTAGGCGCACTTGTTTCAGCAAAGAGTGAGATATAAGTCGAGATCTTTTTGAGGTAACTTCGCAGGATGAAGCAAAACGGGATTCTTTTGATGAGGCGACTATTGTAGCAGCCACAAACTAAGTCGTGGTTTCTCATTTGGGGTTTAAGAAGGCAAAGAGAAGGTTCTAATCCAGCGCACCTCTGATATGAAGAAACACCTGTCAAAGAAATACTTATGACTGCTGCGAATGGATTTTATGAACTGTGAGGGCATCCAAAACTCTTCCAGGCTGGGTCGACTTATAATGTAATCATACAAAAAAACGTCCTTCACCTTAGCTGGATAAATCTGTAAGTGGTTGCTGCCTTCTGTGTTTATTCTTTGCAAAATCTGTGGGTAATGGTCAGAAATATCTATTACAAGATTGGGTATTGTGTCCAAATGAACTCATAAGTTGCTGTTCATAAACATTAGCCTCTGTAACATTCAGAAAGAGCAGTGTAAACTGCAGTATATGCCCAGAAAATTACATAAATTCATTGTTGTTACCATCATATTGGTTAATCAAGTTGCTGGGTCAGTTTGCATAAAGTAATTGAATATTGTAAGGCTGTTACAGTGTGAAATTAGTGTCTTTAAAACTTCCTTTAGTGTCCTATATGAACTGTTGTAATCAGCTAAGTCTATTTTTACTGAGACTCGGATTAGAGGCCTGAATGTGTATATCCGGTGTGTGCTCAGTCATAGAACTGCCTGAAAGTTATGCTACAGATTTGATATAACCAGATTTTGTTTCATTGTTCTTAAGTTGTGCAATTAACATCTACGCAATGCTATTTTGTGGAAGTATCAAATGTGACTTTCTTCAATCTCACGAAAACTCTTAACATTTCGGGAAGGCTCCTTACAGTGCTCTCAAATAAATGGAAAGAGATTGTATTGTGTGGGCCTTGAACTGTTTATGTGCCTTCTTTAAACTGCTTTGAACACTTGCAAATGGAATGAAACAAGTTTGATCAAACTAAACATCCGACAACTGAGAACAAAGTCTTAAAAAATATCATGTAAACTCTCAAGGGTCTTCACAGTGGTATCAAAGCTCAGAGCATCCTGCCAGCCTGTTTGGGTATTGGGTTCAATTTCAGTTGCAGCAGAGTGATAGATACTTCAGTTGTGAGTCATGGATGATATAATATCTGCTTATGAAGAGTACCTTACACTTCCACAAGAGCTCAGGAACGACCTTCCTTTCTTCAGCAATGCAAAGGTAGCTATGATGGAACCATTGATTCAACAAACTATTTCTCTGAAGGAAAGAGGGGAATCCATTTCAAAGGGTTCCACATTTCACAACAAAAAGGAGCAACACGATATATCTATAGGTGACATATCTCGAAGTCTCTATGATGAATTTTCCGCAATTATTGATCAGCCTATAATTGATCCGCAGGAGAGCAAAAATCAGATTTGTATAGAGAAAAATGTTGAGCACATGACACTTCATGATGACTTCAAGATTCAAGAAGAACACGTAGAGGGGTGTGAACAAGCGAAGAGGCATGATTCAAGAAGTTATGTTTGGGTAACTAGCTTGCATCACGAGGTTCATAAGTTTCCTCTTTTAGAGAACCCCTTGAAGGCTCAATTCAGAGGTGGTATTGGGCACACACTTGGTGGATCAGCCACTAGAGTTATAGCTACACATGTAGAGGGAGATGTAAGTGATTCCGTTTGGGTTGAACATACATTATCCACCGTGGAGGAACATTTTTCAAGGTTTAATGAGGCTTTATGCCTTAGAGAGTGGATTGTAGAGACCAAGAGATGGTCTAACAAGAAAATCCTACAATTTGATAATGTTTGGTATGTTATGGATACAACACCATGGAGTTGGATGGGAGAAAAATTCACTTCAGCTAAGGCCGTAAAGGTAGGGATCAATTTTGTGTCTGCTATGGCAGCTATAAGAGCTAATGAGGTCAAGATGCTTGCTGCCCAAGCAAGACAAAACTTACAAAAAGTCAAGGAAGGATGCAATCTAATAGATAATGCACGAAGACAAAGAGAGTCACACATTAGATCCTTATTTCTTTCAAAGGAAGAATGTGTGGATGTTTAGTATACAAGGGAGGAATTTCTTAAGGTAAGCCCACAAGAAGAGCATGTTGAGTTGATAAAAGAAGACTATTTACAAATAGCTAGAGATAGAGACATGGCTGTCCAATTGGCTAAAGATCACGATAGAGAGATTGTTGATCCTTGTTTACTTTTGAATGGGCGTAATCACTCCTTCCATTTTTTAGAAGATCAGCCCTTTATAGCAGCTACTCCTAGTGTACAAGATGACAAGGTAAATGGTGTAGGAGTTGTACAAGTTGAGGAAAGGATTGAAGAATCATACAGTGAAGTACCTTGCAGCCTAGTGACATTTAGTGATGAAGACTTCTTTGAGCCACTTCCACCCCTAATCACTTGGGAAGAAGATGAGACGAATTGAGACTTGATGGTGTTTGATGGCTACGATGTAAGCATACAAGAGGATTCCAAAAATCTAATTTGGGACAGCAATATTCTTCCTCACTCTTATGAGATTGCTACTCTTACATATGGAAGAACTTGTGAAAATGAGTCTACAAGTGTTGGTACACAAAGTGTAAGTGTTGGGCTTGAAATTTTCAATGGAGATGCACTTGTGAAGCTTGAAGACATTACACAAGAATATGACAGGTATTTTGATTTTTATAACAGCTGTAATATTCCCTCAATCCATCATGAGGTAACAAGTTCACCTAAGGATGATAATACCATAGAGTTTTCTATGGATGGTGCTCAAAAATTGTGTGTTGAAAACGGATTTTGTGTAGTGAATTCAAGTCATAAGAATTCTGATTTTGTATATCAGACTTGGGAGGATGTGGAAAGGACACAAATTTGGTTTGATATATGGTCACAAAGGGCCAAGGAGGCTAAGCTAGTGGCTGCTCATGAAAGACAACATCTTCAACGAGTCAAAGAACAAGCTCACCACTTAGATCAAGAAAAACAACAAAGGGAGGCTTATCTTAAATCTCTCTTGCGGAAGGATGATGTTACTGAGGTTGAACATGTCATGAACAAGCCTCTTATGACAGCCAAATACAATGAACAAATGAATTTATATGAATCAGAAATTTCATGTTGGTGACATGTTTGTAGTGATGAGGTTGATGAGACATATCATTTGGATGGGTTAGTGAAAATTTCAAGCATGATGGAACAGCATAGGAGAATGCCTACATGTTTTGACACATAATTAGATGGAGATAATTCAAAATTTTCAGTTGTTGATCATTTCCTTCATGGAGTTGATGATTTTGTTCATGACATCCATAGTGGACCAGCCACTCAAGAGTTGTCCTTGATGGGTGTTGAAGGCATCTATAACTCATCTTTGGTTATGTCATTGATTTATTATGTTGTCCCTACCTTGGTTGGTACTCAAGAAGCATGCATAGGTCATGGTAATTTATGTGATGCATCGCACCTTAGGACTGAATTTAAAAACTTTGGAGCAGCTGATTTAGAGCAGTCCCAAATGTTGAATGATGTTTGGCTAGGGAGGGCAAAGCAAACCAAGTTGTTGGCTCAAAAAGCCAAGCCCTATCTTCAACATATTCACGATATGCACCATTCTTTAGATGATGATGATCAAAGGTTGACTAATTCAGAAAATTCAGTTGTTGTTGAGTATTTGCTGGATGGTGATAATGATTTTGTGGAGGACACTCCTAGTGTGCCATCCACTCAAGAATTGTCTTTGATGAGTGTTGATGACATATATGCTACACCTTTGGGTTTGTCACCTATTTCTCAAGGCATGACAATGATTTATTTGTTGATTGGTGACTTCATATTTATAGATTCATCATGGTTTAGTGACTGCCCTATTTGGATTCACATTGCATTTCCTGACTTTTCGTGCTCTACACCAGCTATTCAGTTTATTGGGAGTGTGTGGAGGCATGTTTATTTGATGGGCATTGAATATTTGATGGATTCTTCAGTATGTATGGGTATGTTGACACCTATGATTTCATTCTCATTGCTGGTATGAGTTACAACAATGGTATTTGGTGGCCTAGTGAGTTGATCTATGTACACATGGGAGGTTTGATGACCAAGCTCCACTATGGTACCTTGGAGATTGACACTGGTCAGTTTTATCAAAAGAAGGTGGATTTTCCTAGGACTTGCACGTTGGATTTTGGTTTTGATCCAGCTTCTTCTCAGGAGGTTGTTGACATTCATGATGATACCCTTTTGAATCCTGAAGAACCAGCTCTTCCAGTTGTGAGTTGTAAGCCTTCTTCTAATGACGGTAGCACTAGATGGAATATGCATCACTACTTTGGTTTTCCATTAACACAGGCAAGGGAGTTTCACTTCGGTTGCATGATGAGGTGTGCTCACCAGTTTTCTTTCAGCCCGCATGCACAAAATTTGATGATGACATTGATGACACAGAGAGATGGATTGAATAAGGGACATGTAGATTCTCTCTGGTATGGCATGCTTCAGATCTCAGATGACGAGTCCAAGTTTGATAGGTCTTTTCACCTTGATTTCTCTAGTTGGATGTCTCCAGGAACAGGCGTTTGAGACTCGGTTCGATTGGACTTTAGGGGTTATCAGAGTGGTGCAGTGGAATTCAGTTGGTGTTGGGGGACTTCCAACTTATCCAGGAGATCCAAGTATGATATCTGAGGTGTATCAGCACAGTGCTTGGAGTTGGCATGATAGGGATGATTTACAGAGTTGGGATCCAGGAATTTCATTGTTGGATGGTTACTTTCATCGGTTGACACAGAGTAACAATATCTTGGGTTCCAGTTGCCTACAAAGACTATGGATTAGCACATGTTGCAGGATCACTTGGGATCCAGGTGGTGGGTGGACAGGTGCAATTGGTTTTTCATTTTGGCTCCAGATGTTGTTGCATTTGAGCTAGTTTGCAATTGCGGATTGCTTGAGGGCAAGCAATCTTTGGGAAGGGAGGACTGTAATGTCCCCAAGATTTCGACGAAGTGACTTAATTATTTAATATTGCCTAAGTCTTCAATTATTTATTAAAAGGGGCATATTAAATAATTAATAATCAAGTTATAAAGTGACTTAGGAAAATATTTAAATATCACATGGTAAAAGTCACTTATATTTTGAATTGTGAAAAATTAAAAAGTGACTTATGAAATATTAAAAACATTACCATATAAAATGTCACTTTGATTTTTGTATGAGAAAAATACAAAAGAAAGAATTGGGAAATCATTCGATACTCTTGGCTTGAATATTTTCATGAAGGAAAACTTCCCGTCAGTTTGGCGCCTGTGGGTTCCAAACCAGTTTGCAGCCAGTTTCGAGGGTGAGAGATCTCTCCTAGCTGGAGATGGATGGTAATTTCGTGGTTGAATCTCATGGTATTTTCGTTGAAGATTTATCTCCTCAAGGCGTTTGAAGAGAACTCGATTCATTAGCATTGGAGGCATTTTGACCTGGAGAAGCCCTAGGCGCACTTGTTTCAGCAAAGAGTGAGATATAAGTCGAGATCTTTTTGAGGTAACTTCGCAGGATGAAGCAAAACGGGATTCTTTTGATGAGGCGACTATTGTAGCAGCCACAAACTAAGTCGTGGTTTCTCATTTGGGGTTTAAGAAGGCAAAGGAGAAGGTTCTAATCCAGCGCACCTCTGATATGAAGAAACACCTGTCAAAGAAATACTTATGACTGCTGCGAATGGATTTTATGAACTGTGAGGGCATCCAAAACTCTTCCAGGCTGGGTCGACTTATAATGTAATCATACAAAAAAACGTCCTTCACCTTAGCTGGATAAATCTGTAAGTGGTTGCTGCCTTCTGTGTTTATTCTTTGCAAAATCTGTGGGTAATGGTCAGAAATATCTATTACAAGATTGGGTATTGTGTCCAAATGAACTCATAAGTTGCTGTTCATAAACATTAGCCTCTGTAACATTCAGAAAGAGCAGTGTAAACTGCAGTATATGCCCAGAAAATTACATAAATTCATTGTTGTTACCATCATATTGGTTAATCAAGTTGCTGGGTCAGTTTGCATAAAGTAATTGAATATTGTAAGGCTGTTACAGTGTGAAATTAGTGTCTTTAAAACTTCCTTTAGTGTCCTATATGAACTGTTGTAATCAGCTAAGTCTATTTTTACTGAGACTCGGATTAGAGGCCTGAATGTGTATATCCGGTGTGTGCTCAGTCATAGAACTGCCTGAAAGTTATGCTACAGATTTGATATAACCATTTTTTGTTTCATTGTTCTTAAGTTGTGCAATTAACGTCTACGCAATGCTATTTTGTGGAAGTATCAAATGTGACTTTCTTCAATCTCACGAAAACTCTTAACATTTCGGGAAGGCTCCTTACAGTGCTCTCAAATAAATGGAAAGAGATTGTATTGTGTGGGCCTTGAACTGTTTATGTGCCTTCTTTAAACTGCTTTGAACACTTGCAAATGGAATGAAACAAGTTTGATCAAACTAAACATCCGACAACTGAGAACAAAGTCTTAAAAAATATTGTGTAAACTCTCAAGGGTCTTCACAGAAACCTGCTGGAAATGTGCCCTTCAATTAATGGAGCATGATAATGTTCAAACCAAGTTCCCTTTCATGGAGAAGCATCCTTGTATTTTTCCATTTTTCCTAAAGCGTACAATGATCAGCTGAGCATGCTTAACATTATGGGTGTTGCTCTTTTATAAAAACTTGATCGCCATTTTCCTAAGTTTGTTAGCGTGTACTCAAATCTTTCTAACATCCGCGAAAACTGAAACCATGTTTCCTTTCACACACATTTCAAGCCAAACTTATACGGCAACAGATGGTCTCTTTTTGTTATTTTTTTAAATTGTCACTCACTGTTAATGGCATGTGCTGCAGCATAACTTGACAAATTTTCACTTTTTTATCCAATTGCTGAACATTTTGTTCACTGTCATCCTTCTGGTCTGGCTGTTGTATATCATTCTTTTGAACATTGAGTGTAGTTAATGTAAAATGACTTTGTAACATTTCATTAATATGTATGTACCTGGCTATGTATTAATTACTTGTCAGCTTGTGGTAGTTCTTATGAATCAACTGTTAGTGGTTGTTGATGGTTGTCTCCTGTTTAATAACCATCAAGTACTTTAAATAGGCTTCTCATGGTCAAGGAAGGCAATCTAATTTGGTATAAAATCCTTTTTGATCTACATGTATGTAAACAAATCCTTTTGAATATCTTCAATTGTGTTATATGTTGTTACCCTTACTAGCATGTTTTGTTAGTTTTTATTATTGTACAAAAATAATTTCACTAGATAAGAGTAAACACTGGCACGGGGCACCATTACCTATAATGAAATCAGGTCCAATTCTTCAAGAACTAGCATCAGTCAATATAGAGATTGACAAAAGTACTGTCATTATACCTAAACAAATGTGAGAGACAATCAAAGCATAGTCAAGGAGTGGACTCTGAAATCAAACATTCCCTACAACCGATGGAACAACAAGAATGAACAAATAGAATACAAGAAGCAGCCAACTCCAGAACTCCATCAATTCAAAGTAAAACCTGAAGTAGAAGTTGGAGTCAAAGCAAGTCGGCACCATAGTTAGGAGCACAAATGCCATACCATTCAACCAACCATAAACCATGATCAACAACATATCAATTAAGAGTGGTCAAGATCACAGGACATCTTACTCTTTTGGAAGAAGTATATGTGGACCTCGCAAATCAAGTACAATTGAAGGAACCTATAGAGCCTCTATAAAAGAAAAGTCTTTTTCATGAAATGGAGATTGCGGATTTCTTCATAGTTGGACAAAGGAAAGCATGTGAAAGTTATCTTTGTGGTATCAAAGAGTTGTTGACCAAAGAAAGAACCAAACCAAAAATAACATGACAAAGAATTGGATTAGAGAAAAGAGAACTTGAGAGCTGTTGGCGTTTCAATTCGCACCTCTAGAATGCAAACTAGAAACGGATAGCTATGCACAAATAAACTGCTCTTCAAATTAGGGGGGGAAGCTCCCTCTTCACTGATGATGCTTAAAGAAAGTAAACTAAACTATTGCCAATCTTTTTGTTCTCAGCTAAGAGTACAAGGTTATAAGACTCTTTGCATCGTAGCTAAGGTTTTCCCTTTTTCCAGAACTTCAACTACAACTAGGCCTACTCTACTCTAATGACACTTTTGACAACTCAAGTAAACTCATGAGAATCAGAAGTAAACAAGGAATAATTCAATAACACATATGCTTAAACAAACTCACTTCCAACGCACACCTGAAGACTCATTGTACTTTTAGATGTAAGCTGAAATAAATATCATATAAGCAAAACACATAAAACAAAACCTAAGATAGTAGATCAGAGCAAAGTAGGCATAAGATTTCCTTTCTCAAATTTCTAACAACGATTACACTTCTAGGACAACAAGATTGTAGCAAGAATAGGCTTACAGTTTAGCGATCAAACTAGAATACACTTGACACAAATTACACATTAACTGAACAATGATTTGCAGCAAAAGGAAGGCATGCAAACTTGCTCTTACACTAAGTGAACAGACACTGAATAACAAAGTTGCAGCCAAAAGTAGGCTCAGCAATTTGTTATCGCAATAACAGTTGAAAAGAAAAGGGCAAGGTTGCCCTTATTTATACACAAACAAGGAGTAGCCAACACTAAAATCTCCTTGCTTTTACAACTACACTTGCCAACTTGCAAGCTTTATTTCTAAAACTAACACAAGACAACTAACTAGCAACCTGCTAAAAGCAAAAAGCAGGGAAAGCTCGAACTATTATAACTTGATTTTTCCATTTCACAAAGAATAGATAAGCACGAGACAAGAATAGCAAATTTAACTTGGAAAAGGAATCAAGTTAACTGCTACTTTTTCAGTTCTATTCTTGGAAAACATCGCTACCCCAAAAGGTGACTCTACGCCAAAAAACTAATTTGTTCCCGTTTTCAATTGGAGAATACTGCATGTTTAAAAACTTCAATTTTCACTGTGAACACACCTATGTTCGGAAAAGTTTTGCGCAAACTGCTGAAGATAAGTTGCTGATTTTTCTCCAAAAAGCTGAGGTCTAGGTTTTGTAGACAATCACATTCTAAAGAGACCAGTTCGTCATATTTTGAAAAAGTTTGAGGGCTTTCCAAAAAGGTGTCAAAAAAGCATATTTTTCAAAATATAAAATTTCCCAATCTTCAAGAGGAGTAAAAAGTAGATGGACCCAGATCGATGAAAATTGAAAAAGTTGACCACCTGTTTCTGAAAAGTGATGCCCTAGAAGAATGTATCAAGAAAAAGCGTGCCTTTGTGCTTCCCAATCCCAAATCCACAAAGAACACTGAAAAAGCACTCTGTTTGCGCCTCCAAATCTTGATGAGAAGAAAAAGATTTCTTCCTCTGATGCCAACCTGTAAAATATGAAGAACAAATACCAAAAGCCTTCTTGAATAGAGTTTTAGGGTGAAAAAACGCTTTCTTCTCCAAGCTTTAAATCTTTGAAGTCAATCTGGAAACAAAAATGTACAATGTAGACACTGTTTTGAATGACGAATGACAAAAATTGAAAAAATTTGAAGGCATTGAACCTTGGGCACCCCTGGCTAGCTAGAGCGCCCAAGCATCCCAGAGTAAGCGATTTTTCTAAAATTTTCAAATTTTGCTTGATAAAATACAGCCATTTGATCTTCGATTCCGGATGTCTGATGAATCCTGTGAACTAGCTAACGGACTCATTGAAGAGCATGATCAAATCTGAGAAGAATCACTTGGAGGCTACAAACCCTAAAAACAACTTTTGAGTGCCCCTGGCTGACAGGGGCACCCATTTTTGCCAGAGTTAACCATTTTTTGATGATTTTCAACTTTTTCTTGATTCATTCCATGTGAAGCTAACTACCCCTATTTGATCTTCATTTTCGAGCAGCTGGCAAATAACAAAGTCTGCAAGTCAGTCAATCTAGCAAGCCTGATCATATCTGAGTTGAATGGTACTATCTTCCAACCTTCATCACTACATTTGACGAACTTCTAGAAGCCGAAATGAGGCCGATAAAGAAGTTTTGAATGTTTTCTGAAAAATGCGAAAAAATCTCTAAGGCATGGAAAGTTGGGTGCCCCTCTTGGCCAAGGGCGCTTGGATTCTCCAAACTTTGCCAAAAAATTGTTATTTTCAACTTTCTTTTGACCTTCTTCATTTTGCGTGTGTTTTCGCCTCTATTCGATCTACAATTTCCGACATCTAATGGATCCTTTGGTCTAGCTAAGATATTCATTGGAAAGCCTGGATAATTCCGAAAAAGATGACCAGTTTTGCAAACCCTAGAAACTGCTTTTGACCTCTCAAAACCCTAGGCGCCCCTAGCTAGCTGGGGTGCCCATGTGTGCCAGACTTAGAAAAATATGAATGATTTTCATGATTCACTTTGTCGTTGTGATGGAACACCTCTGTTTGATTTGCATTTCGGCCATTTGATAAATCCAGTGAGCGTGCTGATGGATCTGTTGCGAAGCCTAAAGAAATCTGAGAAGAATCCCCAGAATGGCAAATCCTAACAACTGCTTTTAATGGTCTCAAATGTTGGGCGCCCCTAGCTAACTGGGGCACCCAACTTCTCTAGAGTTTGTTTTTATTTTGAGTTTTTCAACTTTTCGCTTTGCTCTTTGCTCTCTGTGTTCGCCAAATGCTTGTGCATCGAATGTCGGGAACAAAAAATATTCTACGACAAAGAATCCCAAGCGCCCTCCTTGAATTAAGGTGCCTGGACTCTCCAGACTTAGTTTTATTTTCACAATTTTCAAGATTTTTAGATTCCCCTCCTTCGTTCTCCATTTCTCAAGCATATTTTTCCGTTGATCTATCTCTACAACATTTGAGACCTTGAATCTGACACCTGGCAGTTGACCATCCTCCATTGATGACCTTGGGACTCCTGTTTCAGCTTCTGAAAAAGCATAATAGACCCACCAAAGAAAAACTGATCTTTTGATGATTCTAACTGGACCAACCTAATCGAGAAGTATTTTAAACCAATCAAAATCAGTTTGAGCCCTGGAAACAAAAATTCTATTTTTAGAAACTTATTCTATTTTTAGAAACTTTCTACTTTTAGAAAATTTTGCCAGTATTCATTTGAAAAGAAACCCAAAAAACCCAAACTCAAGTCCATTTTTAGAAACTTTCCTAAAAAGTAGGGCCGGAAAACTGTGATTTGGGTTTTGTAGACAATTTCGTTCTAAAAAGACCTAGATCATCAGATTTTGAAAAATCTTAGTTTTTTACCAACATGTGTGACATGCAAATTTCCTTTTTTTATTTTTTTGACAATTTCTACAAGACTTTGACCATTTTTACAAGATGCCCTAATGAAGCAAAAATTTTAATTTTGGGTACAACAAGGGCAATATAAGTTTGTAGAACACTAAAGTCTACAGAAGAGTCAAGGATTCTCATGTGCTTGACACTGCCAGGAAAGCACCATAATGTCTAAATCAGTGATTTTGTAATTAACATTGTAAGTAGTATAGCAGAGATCAAGGAATTGATATCATTCCCACCATCATTGCTGGAGATATTCATTAAACATTAATAACGATTACTACTGTCACATATTCCATTGCAACCCCAATCAATAATAAAGTAATAATGATTTGCTCTGATTTGCTACCTTGTTCAGCCTGCTGGTAGGGAGCTAGAACGCTGAATAAAATATTTTACTACTATGCAAGCCACGCCATCAGTGTAAGTATTCATCTTATCAGCACACTCTTCTCCAATTGTACAGGCTATCACATTACTACCATCACTGCTGGAGATATTCATTAAATAACATTAATAACTGTGTTCCACGGCGTTTCGGGGACGGGGATGGGGGGACGGCAGGGGACGAGTTTCGGGGATGGCAGTCCGAGGGCAGATTTTTGGGGACGGCGGGGGGACGGCGATATAGAAATTTTTCAAAATATATATATATATACACACAATTACATATATATATGAATTTTTAAAAATATATTATATAGAGAGAGAGAAAGAGAGCAATTTGAAATATCAAATATGTGCAACAATTTCAATATGACAATACGTGCATAGATAAAGAGTATAACAACAGTATAGCAACAATATAGCAACAGTATAACAACAATATAAACATAAAGGTAAACACTAACAGCAATGCCAATAACTTAACAATTAAATATAAAAGCATTTTGTTCAAGTTTTAACACTAAAGTTAAATAACTCAAAGATCAACGTCTCAAACTTTAAAGTTTAAATACAACAATCTGTCAATCTATGACACTATGCCTCATTCGGGCTATCAATATCAAAAGCACTATTTGTGTCACTGTCACTCTCTGCCTGAAGTGGATCATCCAAAGGAAGGCCAACCATTCCGAGTTGCACCTCCTCCTCATCAATCTGACTAACTAGTTTGTTTAAAAATAATAGTTTGTTTAAAAATCAATTTTATTATTCGTAATTTTTTATTTAATTTTACAATAATATTAAAATTTTAAATAGTTATGCTTATTTTAATTTAATTTTATTATTTTATTATTTTAAATTTAAACTAAATAATAGTTTGTTTAAAAATTCATTTTATTACTTGTAATTTTTTTTAATTTGACAATAAATTATAATATTAAATAGTTATGCTTAAAAATTAAATGTTTTATCAAATTTTTATTTAATGAAATATAATAATATTTAATATTTATTATTTATTAATTATCACGCAATTTTATTTTATTTCATAATATAATTAACTTACAAGCAATTAAAAATTAATTTTTTTATCAAATATGATGAAATATTTAATATTATTAAGCAATTTTTATTTAATTTGTCAAAAATTAAAAGAGTTTTTTACTTTGACAAAAGGGGGACTCCTGGGCGTCCCCGATACGATTGGGGGACTTCTAGCCGTCCCCTAGCCGTTTCGGGGACGCCTAGACGTCCCCTTTTATTTTCCAGCCGTCCCCCTTTTTGGGGACGCGTTTCCTGCCGTCCCCCAGTTTTCAAAAATCAGGGGGGACGCCTGGGGGACGTCCCCTGCCATCCCCCCGTCCCCGAAACGCCACAGGGGACGGGGACGTAGGGTTTAGGTGGGGGGACGCGTCCCCGTGTAACACAGATTAATAATGATTAAAGCTGTCACATATTCCGATGCAACCCTAATCAATAATACTAATTTTCTTTGTTAATTTTTGCATTACATTCTGATTTGCTACCTTGGTCAGTCTGTTGCTAGGGAGCTAGAACATTGAATAAAATATTTTACTACTACGCAAGCCATGCCACCAGTGTAATGTGTATTGGATACAGTATTTATCTTATCAGCAAAATTTTCTCCAATTGTACAGGCTATGCCGCCAGTTTAGCAATATTTGTATTTGAGAATAGCCTCTAACAACTGTGTGGTACTCCACCAGAAGTGTTTAATTTTGGGAATCTTGATTACAATTAAAACCATTCAAGTAAGATAGAGCAATTAGGAACACAATGAGAACACATGATTTACGTGGAAACCCTTTCGGGAGAAAACCACGGCATGATATTGCTTATATAGTATATTTTAATCTCCTTCTTGTAGGCTCCAACCTAGTATCAAAGTCTCAATTTTCTATATCAACTGAGCTCTGTAATATTCCTTTCCGGGAGGTGTAAAGTTTTTCCGAATGTTTCAGTTTGATAGACTTCATTTTATCAAACAATTATGAGCTTTATGCAAAGTCATAACAACATTTAATGAAAATGAACAACAACAATAGAGAACAATGACTGGACTCCATCAGATTTCTCATATTTCAGTGAACAACATTACATATAATCAATGTACTGGTGGGCATGGATCTGTAACAGTAATGTAATGCTAAATTCTTCTCACTAAACTTACTATGCAAGCATGGGCATTACACAGCCAGCCAATAAGACTGTAACAACAGATGTAAAGACACTTTCTGAGCCTATTACAGACTGAAACACATGATCAGCAACTACAGTTTGCTACAGCAGACCAGTAAACCACTTCCCAAGCATGTTACAATATCACAAATCAAGATATTAGCAGAATACATGAGTTAAACATGCCCAGATCTGGAAACCACATAGTCATAAGCTATAGAAGAGCTCAAACTGATATGGGAAAGTGTAATGTCCCCATTTTTAGCCCTACACTTTCCAGTGATTGATAGCCTATCTCCGGTGTGCTGTCGGCTAGTCAGAGGCAGAATTAGGGTTTCCGGTTGCTTGGTGGGTTCTTTTGAAGATTCAGGGATTTGCATCTTGGAGTTTGGGATTTTGGATTGCGAATTCTTTCTGGGTTTTCAGAAAGCTTCGCAATGGTATTGCTTTCACTTTGATCCAAGCAACTTTCCGAATTTACTATTTTTAGTAAATTCTATTTTTAGCAGTGGTCTAGTCTGCATCAACTCAGCAAGCTTTCCTCTTCTGGCAGTTCAGTTGGTAATATTGATTTTGGCTTTAAGGTGCTCATTTTGGAGAGACAAGTTATTTTAAATTAATAATGTTTTATTTTTAGCTTATGACCCCTTCGCCTAGTGTTACAACTTAAAGTTGTTTTTCAAAGGGGGACTTTGAGGGTGGTCATCTCATGAGGAAATATTTTAAATATTCTTAAAGTCAAAAATATTGCTTGGAGAAAGGGGACGCCAACTTTTGAGGAGAAGGTAATTTTAAATTAAAAAAAATATTGCCTATTGAAGTGGAGAGGGAAATGGGGGTCAAACACAAGTTTGAATATTGTTGGCTATTTTGGGCGCCCTTCTTGAAGTTTCTAGAGGATTCTCTCAAATCTATAAATACAGGCCTCAACTCTTCAATTCAACATCTTATGACTTGAATATTGCTATGCTGCCGGAATGGTACTGGGACTGCTTCGAGGAATGAATGCCTCCTAGCCTTGGCTCGACTTCTTGCTTGAAAGATAGCAACTAGTGGAGAGTTAGTTTGTAGTTGAGTGAGTTTTTGTAGTAAGAAATTGCATTGTAGAAGCTATTATGCATTTGTAGTCTAGTTTGAGCATGTTAGTGAAGTTTTGGTGTTGCTGACTTCAAGTTGTTGAATGTTGTTTTTGCTCATAAGTGAGAAAATAAAAATATATTTGTTCTGGGTATTGGCTAGAACTATTTCTATGCCTTAGGCGCCCA
This sequence comes from Sequoia sempervirens, assembly GCA_007258455.2. NCBI lineage: Eukaryota > Viridiplantae > Streptophyta > Pinopsida > Cupressales > Cupressaceae > Sequoia > Sequoia sempervirens. The sequence continues at coordinate 12,952 of VDFB02320713.1, read as the reverse complement.
TTTGTGCAAATTTTGGTGATTTATAATGAAGAATCTGATTTTATCTTGTTGGTAGAACATTTCTAGAGGCTGTACCATTCTGTTCCGCCTGGCAAGTGTTTAGAAAAAAAATACTTTAATTTGTTAGCTATTTCTTTGTCTAATCTTCATTGTCATCATCCTAGCATTCGTTTGCATCAAGTCTCATGTCATTCTGACAAGTATTGAGGAGTTGTGAGCATTTTAGTGGATTCTAGGGTTGGCTGGTTACATTTTAGAAGTGTGTGTCCTGGCTATAACCAGGATTTGAGAACGCAAATTTCTCTTCTTGATTGGTGTTAGGAACAGCTGATGTGCTTTTATAAAAGATCTTGTTGTTGCTAATGAAGAACTTAATACTTGATCTTATGTGTTTTAAATATTCCATTGTGTTTCCAATAGTAGTGCAATTACAAGATTTCTCTCAGTCTCACTTTTACATTCTGTAGATGCAATTATAATTCTTTATATCTCTGTCATATGGTAGCTCCCATTCCGTCTCGGGTTGGAAAGCACATTCTTGACATCGAGTACTTCAGCATTCTTGCTTATTTCCCTTAATTGCATTGTAATTCCTTTATCTCCGCCATATAATTTTCTCTCATTTCTTATATTGGATTGGGTATACATACTTGGTAGGTTAGTTTGTTTTCAGATTTGTAGTGGTGGAAGATCCTCTCAATTATATGATCCTTTCTACACACATTCTAATAGAGCTACCAACATTTTGTTTAAGGTGCAATCGACGACCATCTACACATATGACAGCTCTCTCTCTTGTTGAGATTGAGCAGATTTCTGGCACCCGTTATTTGTAATCACGGTTTCGAATTATCTAACCTCAATCCGTGCTCTCTAGCCATTGTGTAATTTGGTAAAAAATTGAAAAATTGCCTCAGATATTTCACGTGAAACCTATATCCCTTCTTGTGGCAAAGTCTCTCCCCAACTCATGAGTTCACACTCTTGATGCATTTTCCAATCACCATCAACATATGGGATCACCTTGGTATTTTGCAATGTTTCATCATTATGGAGTTCATTTATTCCTTCAACTATTTGCTTGATCTCCATAATCCTTGTATTAGCTTCTTGTTCCTTAAGTGTGGCTGCAATCGGTGATTGATTTTCTGTGTTGCATAATGAATGATGAGCTAAGGTAAAATCAAGGCAAATCCTATCCATCCCTTCCTCCTCCTCTTGGTAGGCATCATAGGTCTCCTCTGCAAATTTAATAGCATTATCTCTATCTAAGAGCAAGTGCAAATAATCTGATTTTATGGATTCCAATGCCTCTTTGATGGACTGCATCTTGGAAAGAGTGTCTCCATCTTTAACTCCATTTGGTTTCTCTTCAAATTGAAACTTCAATAGAGTTCTTCAATGAAATGGCATGTGCTATCAAATCTTGATAACACTTTTAGAAAACTCTCAAGCTTCCCCTCGAGCAATGCAAATCCACCGGGTTTTGAGTTTTTCTGACGTTTTTAGGTTTTTGCAATTTTTTTGTGTTTTTGATGCAATAATGAGAAGGTACGATTTTGATAATAAATGGGAATAAATTCAATAAAAATCAAATAGCTATGGAAATGAAAGAATATAGGCGCCAGTATCTTTATTCAAGCTTTTCAACTGATTTCAATGATACCCAGATACATATGATGAAATAAATAATGAAATTACAATTTTTAAGGAACCTGGTATTGCTGCTGCAGAAGTACAGAATGGTACGGCTGCTTCAATTAATGCACTCCTCTTAGAACGTGACTTCCAGCTATCTTCCAGATGATAGGCGCCTCCACTGAAGTTAGTATTAAGATGATCTCAAAGGCGTTTCAACCAAGACAAGGAACACGTTTTTATTGCTGGTACGGCCTGTCAGGAAAAGTACGGCCTGCTGCTGTATTTAATGCAAACTGTACGGCTTCACAAAAAAATCAATATTTAATCCTCTGTATTGATGCGCCCAAGCTAATAGATGATCTCTGAATGCAATCAACTGAAAACTCTCTGACAAATAACAATCTCTGAAAGCTCTGTAGTTTTCTCTGAATAAGAAAACCTCTGTAGGCAATAAATCAAGTGGTATTGCACACTCTCTGAATTGCTTTCCGCTGGAGATGGCTCGTTCTCCAAGGAATCGAACGTGAAACCCTAAGTCTCAGGCTCAGATCAATTTGATCAATTTCTCAAACTCAATAATCACATAATGGCTCACTTTCCAAGGCAAAACCTCAAATAAGCTGAAAAGTGCGATTCCCTTGAAAATAGGGTTTTAATTAATATTTGACTTTAATTTTCTTATTTCTCCATAGTTCTCCGTCAAATATTTAAATCATAATTTAAATGTTAAACTGGCCCTCATGATGGCGACCCTCTAAGGTACTTTGCTATAATTCTAAAATTTATAACTTTATATTATAAATGATAATTACTAATATTTAATCACACGTATCAAATATTGAATATCTTCCTCAAGCTTTCTAACTGACCTGATCCGTCTCATGTCATTTTAACTCCGGAAGTAGATTCTCGATGCCGCCATGTTTGCGATATATCGCGGTAAAAACAGCAGTTGGTCCCACATCGCCTCGCCAGAACTGCAAAAATAGCAATTTCGCAAAACCCACGAGCCGTAATCCAAAGACAACTGATCAAACTTAGCTGACTGAAGCTGAGCCAAGCTCCGAAGTGACCCTCTATCCAGTCTATCGGCCTACGAGGGTCATGTGATAGGCCAATCCTGTCCTCTGAGAGATGTCACTGAGAAGGGGACATGACATAGTATCAGAGCTAAGGAGCAGATGAGGGAAATTCAAAATAAGATTTTACTTGTAGCTACAGATATACTTGAGAAGGCTATTGTCCGAGAAAATAATATGTAGTTGGAGAGTCTCAAGCTCAGAATCTAGGAGACTTTCTTTGCCATCACCAGGCCAATCCTGAAGCAAAATTTGACTAAGGCATCAAACTTCTCGTCCATCCGGGATGCCTTCCAACGATAGGAATCAAAGTGGGAGATTGCTTTTGCCGAATGTGTAGATGATTTGGACATGCTGGAATTCAAAGTCAATATGTTGCCACATGTCACAATGGAGGAGGTCAGCACAATAGCGTCCAGATTCATTGAATACAGTGCCACTCAAGAGGATAAGGATGCGCCTCCTAGAAGATAGCTCCTCATGCCACTTGTTCTTCACCCACTGGATATTGATGATTGTTTTGGGAAACCCTAGTTAGAGTTGATTTGATTTTGTTAGTTTTTATGATCAGATTAAATGCACAGAAAATTAATTCAAAAATCAGACAATAACACAGCAGATACCCTGGGAAAACCCTCCTCCTGAGGGAGAAAAACCCAACAACAATATATCACTTATATAATGAGTCTCAAAACAATGTCTCTTTTACAATGAAGGCCAAAAGATGGCACCACAATCTGATGCAACTACAGAAAATACAATAATGCAATCTGCAATATGAAACTCGGTCTTCTACAGAACTCAATCTGCTCTTGATGTAATTCGCACTTGTAGAAGTTCACTCTTGAACAATGGAATGAATGAGAGTGAATGAATGGATGATGGAATGAATGGAATTCATCAAATATATATACAAGTGGAGAAGGAGAGATGCATCCCTTGAAACATCATGTCGGCCTCCAAACAAAAGAGATAACTCTTAGATGATCACGTCCCATCATGAGGTCGGCCTCAAATAACAATAACTAATTGACTCTTAATGAATTCGCATTCATAAAGCATATAAAGTCGGCCTTTAAGAGATCGCTTCTCTTCATCACAAATCGTGTCTCTTCACATTAATCGATGTCTCTATAAATTAAATAGCCCCTAGCTATTATTTAAGTTATTATCATGATATAAGTGGATTGGCTGGAAGTGGAGACCAACACTGTAAAACATCAACACTCCCTCTCAGCTAGGGAGAACACTTCCAGCTGCACAAGACATATCACCTCATCGTGATGTCTACCACAATGGCTACATTCATAAGTGGAAAAGTAGAATATCGCCTCATCGTGATATCTGATATCACCTCAACATGATATCAACCATAATGGCTACAACCATTATGGTATGTACAATTGTTCATCACTTGCGTGATGTTGTCACCTCAACATGACTTCCACCATGGCTCTCCCAGTGGGTGAAACACAAGTACAAGAAAATCATCACGGACTCTCTCACGTGATGTTGTCATGGAGTCACACACATGACATCCACCATGACTCTCTCAGAGGGTGGAATCGAGGGATTTCACCTCGAACTTCTCTCACAGAGAAGAACTCGTTAATCAAGGGATTTCACCTCGAACTTCTCTCACAGAGAAGAACTCATTATCAAGGGATTTCACCTCGAACTTCTCTTCGCCACAAATAGAACTCATGCTGATCACCTAGAGGCCCAGATTCCTTTTCTCACGTTTAGACTCACCCTGGCTACCAGTTTTATCTCGAAAGTACACAACTTTTATTCTGGAGAGAGGCTTTTGTGCGAATGTTCATCATCTCATTTATCAATGCGCACTCAACTCCAGATATATCTCACACGCATATCTCTAATATAAGCAGTATTTTCGATCTCAACATGCTTGGTATTTTGTCGCGAAACACGTAGATTGACGTAAAGCTTCACATAATGTACCTGGTTATCGCCGGCAATGAATGATAGTAGGGCTCCATTGATTGTCCAAACAATCCCCGCAAGGAGCTTACAAAGCCACACCGCCTTCCCGAGTTGCCACACGTTTAAATATACCTTACCTCACTGTGACTAATGCTGCAAATGACTATTTCCTCACGTGACCAAGAAATCATAGTGATCCCAAATCCAAAGCAACATCCGTAGGTGCTCTTCAAATGAGTGACACTTCCCGCCTAATCGTAATCAGATAAATCATGCATCCAAGTCCATACATCTAAAGAATAACATTCAACCCATATTCAATAACTACACGTTAAGTATCTCAAGATATGTTCTCACGCAAATGGATGTAATTCCTCAAGGCTCTACGGCCAAGAACTGGGACTATAATTTCCACCTATGCCTAGTGCATCCAGAGTACATCATGATCCAACTCAATCAGCCTGTATGCATTGTGGGATCCACCTGTTTGAACTAGCCTAAACTTCCTTCAACTTCTATATATGTAGGTTGACTTCATATGTATATACATACTCCAAAACCATCATACCACAAATCTCAATAGTGCAGGTTTCCATCTTCTTTAGGTTCAATAGGCTCTCTTTGAATCTTCAAGTACTTGCATCAACCTTTTGACCTCTTCGTCCAAGATTGCCTGCAACACTTGCCTTAGATAAATGTTTTTCCAGTGCACACCTTTGGTACTATAGAGAGTTCAGGGTAGACCTCCACGACCTCATTGCAGAACACTCTATTTTGAATAAATTTGCGGAGCTACCAATGACAGATCCAAAAGACAGTCTTGAGCAATTCTGATCTCAGCAGCTGAAGGGATCCTCTAAGGGTTTGCAATACAGTAATCTTCACTTCTTCTTAGTGAGTTACAAAACTCCCTCTTGACCCCTGCTTCAAAGATTGCAAAAAAGACTTCTGAAAGTGAACTCCCTCTAGCCACCAACTCAGTCCCATGGTTGCAAGATGTGACTTCGCGCTTGATCATTTCTTTGGTCAGCATGACTTCCTCATAAGCTTTTCATCACTAAGCAATCTCTCAACACCTTCTGTTCTTAGATCTGTCCTAGAAGCATTTTAGAGAGAGATTACTAACTGTTTATAACTATCCAAAGAAATATCAAGGCTAGAATCATACAAAGTTTACTATCTCAGGTTATAGCATGAATACATAAGAATTTATGAACAATATTGAAACATGAATAAGTAAATCAACCTATAAAAGAAATATATCAAAGAATCAGAATGAAGGAATAAAGAAACTTATCTTTATTGAATTTTGATATAACTCTTTATTCCAACTTTTACTCCTCTCGAGAGTGCTAAACTCAGCACAACAAAAGACAATCTGAACAACTACAAGTTTCTTGAATGCATTATGCAGTTAGCATGTAGAACCAACTCTCTCCAAGAGTCAAGGCTCTAACACAGTTCATGCATTAGACAATGATATCGATGTGATCAACCTATCACAACGAAAATGCAATTCTCTTTTTCATCTCAGAGTCACACTCAGAAATCTTCATAATTAGCATGAAACAACTCGCAATGAATAATTTGAAATCTTCAAAGGATCTTTATGCTAGAGAACACAATTCAAGAGAAATTACAATCTCTCTATACTAATCACATAAGATCCAAATAAATGAAATAACTCAACAAACTGAAATTCGGCCTAGAAAGGTGATTTCAAACAAACAGAGAATACTTATCTCTTTGTACACCATAGAGCTGGATCTGTGGCTGTGACTCATCTTTGCCACCTTAAGTGATGCCATCCTTGAATTTACACCTATCATAGGAGCCACATTTCGGGGTTTGTAGTGACCCACAAATCAACTCCAAGCATAGATAATGACCAAGGCACCAATGCTTCCCAGATCTCATAATATATGGTGAATAGATGTACTCTCCAAAAAAATTGATTTCTCATAGCCTTTCTACCATTAAGCAACTTTTGTATAGTAGAAGCAAACTTAACCAAGGCAGACCTGGCCTTGTGTCCGTGAGTCTGGAAAGGTATCGAGGGATATGCTTCTCCCGTAAATGTGCATAGGTAAACACATGCCCGTCATCAGGATTTAGCCTCAGCCTTTACTGAGGATGTTGATTCTAATAATGACGACTCCATATACCATCCAAGCCAGATCAACATGAATACAAAGTCCAGATGTAGAAGCCGCACATTGAATATGTATTGTGGATATTAGCCGACTGGCACCTCAATCACCCAAAAATAAGAAATGACACCAACACTTGATAAATATGCCATCAACTCCACTCAATACAAGCAGCGATAATTCCAAAATGAATTCCAAAAAATAGTTACAAGCTTCCACCAAAAACAATATTCCGATATCTCAAAACAGAACGCCTGGTGGTATGCTACAATACGGGAATTGATTCTATAGGCAATTTAATATATCAACATTGTAATAAATAGAGTCTCACACCTGCATATGCTCACATAGCAGTGATAGTCTGGTAATGCAATATAGCATGAATCGCACCCAGATCTCTTTCATAATACTCGATGAATATGCCAAGGAACCTCCAGTTGGACCTTGATAGCCAAACCCATAAATATAGCTTCAGAAGGAGCGCGATTCAACAACATAAGGATAGATTCAAGCTATAAAACTGAACAAAGATATTTCTTCTGCTCATACGATGCCCGAGTGATAATCGTCGGGATTATGGAGTGAGGTTCTCACCTAAGTAGACGAGCGCTTGATTTTGAATATGACGTGGTTGAGAGTGTCGCAGGCCAGAGGGAAGATCGCAAAGCTCAAACGGACAATTGGTCATGCATGACTCATTTAGCAATCGAGCCTCCCAATTTTGATTATTAGTCGCTCCAATTGAAGATCGCCTCTCTATAAGTGATCAGAATCCATCATGCTATGCGGCCCAGTGTCCTTGACTTCCACGATTTTCTATTCAAAAACACTTATCACTCCCGATACAAATCTTTAGAATAGCTCCCACGATTCAAATAAGAAACTCTGAAACTTTTATTGTTGACTTTACAGTGGGATGATGTCTTCATGCTTAAACACATCTGATCAAGATCTTCTTCAAACCCGCTCTGATACCATGCTAGTTTTTATGATCAGATTAAATGCATAGAAAATTAATTCAAAAATCAGACAATAACACAGCAGATACCCTGGGAAAACCCTCCTCCTGAGGGAGAAAAACCGCAAAGAACAGAGAAATAATTTGAGACATTGAGTCTCAAACAATGTTCCTTTACAATGAAGGCCAATATGGAGTCAAAAGATGGCAATTCATTAACTGATGCGGGTAACTACATTAATACAATAATGTAAATTCCGCACATAAACCCGGCCTCTCTTCATAACTTCGGTCTCCTGCTCTGACGGTATCGTACTGTAGGAAGTTCGCTTCCTTTGAATGGAATTTAACGAATGAGATGAATGAACGGACGATGGAATTAACAACTCCATCAAACATACGGTTTTTTGAGGAGACGATCCCCGTAAACGACCAGCGTCGCATCTCCAAACAGCAGGGTACTCGGGACGACCATCCCAACGCTTGAGTGCAATGCCCCGAAATAATAACTAATTGACTCTTAATGAATTCGCATTCATAAAGCATATAAAGTCGGCCTTTAAGAGATCGCTTCTCTTCATCACAAATCGTGTCTCTTCACATTAATCGATGTGTCTATAAATTAAATAGCCCTTGGCTATTATTTAATTTATTATCATGATATAAGTGGATTGGCTGGAAGTGGAGACCGACGCTGTAAAACATCAACAAAACTCAAGGCCATCTCGAAAAGACCCTACATGGAAGTATGGGATACCAGGAAATAAAAAGGGTGAGATCACATGTACTGAATGCAATAAATGGGTGACAGGGGGAATCAATAGATTAAAATACCACATTGCCAAAATACCTGGACAAAATGTGGACATATGCCCTGCATTGACTCCAAAGATGTTAGAGAGATAAAGGCCCTTCTTGCTGAGTATGAGTTGAAAAAAGATGAAAGACAAAAAACAAAGGAAGCACTAGCAGCAGTGATGAGTGGAAATGTATCCACTTCTACACCATTGAGGCCCCATGGTGGCCCAAGTCCAAGCATCTGTCAACCACATTCATCTTTTGGTGATCCTAAGGGTTCTTTTTCTATTGCTAGCCAGTTCCTTCATCAGGACCAAACTACTTTGTTTCACACAATGTTCTAGGAGCACAACCTTCACTTGAAGGTACCGGTTGGAATAAAGAAAAACATCATAAAGCTAGGAAAGCAGCAGAAAACTTTTGGTACTATAATAATTTGCCTTTCAATGTGGCGAACAGCCCATATTGGGAAGGTTTGGTGAATGCATTAACAGTTGCAGGTAAGGGGTTTAAGACCCCAACAGCTAAAGATTTGAGTGGGTCATTACTAGAGGAAGTTGTAAAGAATACACGACTTGTGGTTCATGAACAAACAAACAAAAAATTGGCGAAGAAAAGGCTGCAGCATATTATCTGATCGATAGACAACTAGACGGAATAGGACTCTTAAATTTTTTAGTGGCCTCTAATGGTGCATTGGTGTTCCTAAAGTCTATAGATGCCTCCAATGAAATCAAAAATGTTGAGACTTTGTGCAATTTATTAGACGGGGTGATCCAAGAGATTGGTGTTGAGAAGGTTGTCCAAATTATCACGAACAATGCAGCTGCACATGTAGCTGCAGGTAGACTACTTATGGAGAGGCATCCTACAATTTCCTGGTCTCCTTGTGCTACACATTGTTTGGACTTGTTGTTAGAGGACATTGGGAAGATTGGTTGGGTGAAAAGTGTGGTTGAAGATGCTAAAAGTGTTACCAAATTTATCTCCAACCATATTTGGGTGCTTTCTTTGATGAGAAAATTCACAAATGGCAAGGACCTTGTGCGACCAAAAGTGGCACGATTTGCTAGCCACTTCCTCACATTGCAAAGCATTCTTGGTGCCATTTCTCATCTCAAGCGAATGTTTGTATCTGATGCTTGGTTAGAGTCTCCATTTTCCAAAAAACCTGAAGGGGAGAAGATTGTAAGCATAGTTTTTGATGACACATTCATCAAAAATGGAGAGGAGTTGATCGGGGTAAGTAACAAACACAAACATATACTTTATACAAGATAATCTATTTGCTGTTTTATTTTTTGAGGGGCTAATTTTGTAATAATTTAAAATTTGTTTTCATTTTTTTAGGTGACAGAACCTTTGGTTAGAGTTCTTTGTATGGTGGATGGAGAGGGCGTGCCAATGGGTTTCATTTATGAGGCCATGGATAGGGCCAAAGAGGCCATTTCACATTACTATGGTGGAAACAAGAGAAAATATGAAATCATTTAGAGCATCATTGATCGTAGATGGACAAACCAACTCCAGCAGCCGGTACATGCCTTTGCCTACTTCTTGAACCCAAAATTCTACTTCTCTGAAACATTTAAGGCTGATGAGGAGGTCATGGCAGGTCTTGTCACATGCATCGATAAGATGGTGCCTGATCATGACTTGAAAGACAAAGTTCTTGATGTGTTGGAGGTGAGATTTGCTATATCTTATTTATGAATTTGGGAATGTTGACTATCTAGAAACATCTATTTTACATACATAATAAGTTGATAACTAATTTTCTATATTTAATTTTATTTTATTTTTATCTATTCAAGGTCGACAAGGGTGCAGAGGGGAGACTCTTTTCTTCACAACAAGCAATTGAAAGGAGAGGAAAACAACAACCAAGTAAAAATTTTAGTTCAATACTACAAGATGGAATTAGAAACTTGATTCTTACATTTTTTACTTTATTCTTATATTTTTTAAATGTGTTTTTGTAAATTTATGGTGGGAGAATTATGGTGCTAGCACGCCAAATCTTCAAAAGTTAGCCATCTGTGTTTTGATGCAGCCATGTAGTGCTTCTGGGTAAGAACGTAACTGGAGCTTATTTGAGAACATTCACACAAAGAAGAGAAACAGGTTGAGCCAGTAGTGCCTCAATGATCTAGTCTTCGTTCGGTACAACCTTCGCCTTCGAACTACAAAAGTGGAGGGTGTTTCACATGAGTCCATCAACTTGGATGATATTGATCCATATGGTGAATGGACTATCAATGAACAAAATGATGATCTTGATGTCTTCCTTACTGATGATCTTGCAGAATTGGAGAGAGAAGCAGAAGAAGAAGAAGAAGAAGAAGAAGAAGAAGAAGAAGAAGAAGCAGAATTGGATGCAATGGCAAAGGACGAAAACAGTTTTGAAGAAACAACTCCTCATTATTTGGATTCTATAGCACCTTCTAGTTCTAGGCCTGAAAAATTGAGTAGCAATAGAAGGGGAAAGAGGAAGATGTAGATTGTATTTGGTTGTTTTTCTCATTTTGGCATATCATTATATGTAAACATTTATAAACTTATGATGTTGTTATACATTTGAAAGTTTGAAACTATGAGTATGAATGATGAAATTTCAGATATTGAGTGTTTGAAGATCATATGACGTGTAATATTTGAATTATGACAAATTGATAATCAAATTAGGCTCTTATGTACTCTAAATGTATTAATTTATTTTTATTTTTTGTAAAACTACGGGTTTTTTTTTTGCTGAGTCCTAGCCAAGTTTTTCCCCAAGTCCATGCCGAGTCCCGAGTCCGAGTCTTCAAACTTTGCTTAAAACTGTGTTCATGTTCTGTCTTATATTTTCATAATGATATCAATAATGAGATGCAAGAAGCCATATTTACTTTCTCAATGTTCTTTCACTTTAACATATCAATTTTTTGGTGAGTCCTTTTCCAAAGTAAGGTTCCTTAGAGAAGTCAGGCTTTTTCACTTTAGAAGTCAAAGGTCCCCCATACAATTTGGGTGCTACACGTGTTTTTATGTATTCAGATATGCCTATGTAAAGTGTTTGGTGGATAATATGTTAATACATATAACTTATTCACACAGTTTCAGTATATCATAATGTGAGTGCTTGTAGTAAGCTTTCTATTTCGGACACAGTAATTGTCAGCACTTCACAATTTGTCTCACCTGCCAAAATAGCTTCATAACATGATTCTGGAAAGCAAAAAATTCATAAGCCAGTCATCGTATCGATAAAAAACATCATATAACTTACTAGCCTCTTTCATTGTAGATGGAAGAAAAAGCACTACAGCTAAACACATGGAAGACTGGTCTAAGTCTTAAATTATCTCAAATTATTTAAGTCGCCTTAGACCTAATTATGGTTTGGTATACAAGTAAATACTAACTAATATTAAATAGATTAAAATATGAATTTTTAACTGTCTCTATGAATTCCGCTCAATTGATGCGGTGAAATTATTTTAGAAGCTACTGGTACAGTACACAATCATCCCATAAAAAACCCTGCAAACTGAAAGCTGACAATAGGATCCGTTAACGAAAACTATTAGGACGATTCAGGAAGAAAATTTACATTACCAGAACAGGTTAACTTTAAAAATAGGAGGTGCATTGCATTGATGGTGTTCAAAGAAAAAGTGGTGAATCGGCTAGCTATATGCAACAGAGATGTATAAACTAGCTTGCAACTCATGATGCCCAGAATGTTGGCTGTGTTGGTACACGCACCATAAGGCATTGCAACTTCAGTAATTGCACTGCGAGGTGCTTCTGGTTGTAAAATATAGTCACGCACCATATGGGACAACAGGAACGGTGTTTGGCACCAGTTTTCGGCTACTTCGTTGCCTGAATGTTATACTCTTTGGTGCTAAAAGTGAATGACTAACTACTCAAAAATCATGACCAGTTCCTACTAGTAATAGAAACGAAAAGAGTATAAAAGTTTCCAGATTCAAATCAGGATAATTCTTCTCACCTGAGGCCATCTCCCACCACTATGGGAAACGAACTCTGCACGAGGGAGTCGCTGGGATATCAGATGACCTTCTCTCAGCCAATCCTTGGACCACTCATTCGCCCAGAGTATTTTGATGGGCACTTCTTTTATCTGATCAGCATTTGCCCAAGCCTCAAAGTCAAAGCTAAAATTTGCACGGCTTGTAATCTCCACAATAGCCTTTGCAGCATTCTTGGTCCTCAAGAGAAACCCATGGGCCTCTGCTGCAGAACTATCAATGGCCCTTGAACAGCAGGTTTTAAATAAACCTAATTGGAAAAAAGACAAATGGGTCACTACCCGCCTCAGTCCTGGCACCTTGAGAATCCACAAGGGAACAGAAGGGCGATGTGGAGTTGCA
>VDFB02320712.1:0-13905 GCA_007258455.2 Sequoia sempervirens | reverse complement strand
GTGTGGTACGAGATTGGCATCTTGCTCCAAATTGCTAAAATTGCTCTTTCTCACAAATTTTTCAACTCAAATGCACAAATGAGTTTAAAATAACCTTTTTGAACCTTTTATAGGTTAATTAGATGGCATTTTGTGGGATTTATTATTATTTTTCAATGGGAGATTAATTCAAACTCATCACACGGGAAAATTTCTACATTCTTTATTGGGAGATAAATTATTTCAACATCAAATCTTCATCAAATCATCAGTTAATCATAAAATAATTGAAAAATTCCAAAAAAGTCATAAAAATAAAAAAATCATCAATTTATCTCTCAAGGGGGCATATTCATCATCACCTAAAAATCCATGTTTGGGGCATATTGAAAAAAATTTCGTCAGCAATAGCAAAATTTTCTTTGAAGCAATGTGTAAACAAATCACTTCAAAGAGGGGAAAAATGTATACACCAAAAAATGGTCTGGATAATATAATTAATTAAATACGATTTATTTGATTAATTACCCTTAAAATTCATCTACTATTAAATAAATAGAAATATTTATTTATGTAGTTCATTTTTCTAAATTCTTCAATTTTAAATTATTTTATCTAATTAAATCAGCAACTTCAATAGTTTGTATTATTTAATTATCTAAATCATGTTTCCTCTTAATTAAATAAAATATCATAAAGTTTTATTTAATTATCATATCCCTTTTTATAAAATAAGCAAATGTCAAATATTTGTTTCATTTAATTAAATATCTTTTTGTTAAATTTGAATAAATCAATTTATTCAAATAAAGGAAAATTTTCCTCTGTTCACTCACCTACCAAATTAGATATAAAACATCTAATTTAATTCAACTGGCATTCACGGGAAAGCTGTGCAGACAAACTTGCAGGTAATCCTCTTCAATCTCTTTCCTCTGATTCTTCCAATCCTTTGGCAAGATGTTTTTCTAGGGAGGAACAATCCCCATGATCAACTCAAGCTTCTTCATCTCTTACCATTCAAACCTCCAGATCAAATCCTAACCTTTTCCTTGCTTCCAAATCATAGGATGTTGTCGTCAATCTATATATATAGCCTTCTGAAGTAGGAAATGGATCCAATCTTTGTGCAAACTTACTCTGCAGGAATACCAATTGAGCAATCAAGCATTTTAGCAATAGCATTATCAATTACCAATATTAATCATAACATTTTAGAATCAATATCATGTAATTCCATTTAGTTAGATTCATCATAGTTTTACTGTAGCTTCCTTTATCAAGTTTCATGTCAGCATAGATTATAGTAGCTTCATCATATCATCTAGAAATCACCATAAAACATTAGTATCATAATCATTATCATCCCATTCTCTAGATTGGCATTTTAATAGTCATAGTGGTTACCAAATCTGAGAGCCCCATGACTTAATTAATCTTTGGAGATAGGGAACAATATGATGCTTTCAGTAGATTATACTTTTAAATTAGTTTAATTGCCTTTAAATCTTTGATATAATGTCTTATTAAGAAGTGTTCTTAGTTATTTTACTTTTTACTTATTCCACACTTATAGGATGTATTTATATTATTTATTTGTATATATCATGATACTAGGTTGGAAATGTTAGCATGGATAGAAGATAGAAAAAATGAGATGGGTAATGATTAGCCTTTATTTTTGTGATTGATTCTAACTCCAACAAATCTATGATTATTCAAGACTTTATATGTGATGAGATAGGATAGATGATACTGTTATGCTTCTTGGATTAGGATGAATTCATCATATCATTCCTTATTTTTGATATATAAAATAGATACGATGCACCAAGGTATTGAAAAATAGGATGACATTGTATCCAATGCATGGAATTTGACTCTACAAATAGATAGGAGTATCCTTGTTCATACTTGGCATAGAAAAACCTTGTTTGATCATGTGAAAGAAAGATTAAACCCATTGAAGTAAGAATACTAACACACAAAAGGTACGAAGAACCTGATATGTCCTAGTCATTGTTTTACTTGAGACTATCCCTGCACACACAAGGCAAGTATTCACCAAGGTCATATTACAAGAATATCCAACAAGCACAACAAATGAAAGCAATGATCAATGCCCCATTCATTTTTCTCTAAATTCTTTCAATAGACATCATTGGAAGATCATTAGAATGAACCAATAAGATAAATCATAAGAAAAGATCAAAATGAATAAATAATCAATGTTATTCATATCTCTTGCCAAAGTATTATGGTTAATGTTATTTCCAATGATGATGTCCATTTTAGGAAAGATATATCTATAGGAAATGTTATTGGATGTTTGACTAATTATAACTATTTGATAGGCCATTAATATAAATTTTAACTGACATGTTTAACCATGATCAAGACTTAAGACTTTTACATTTAAAATTTGTGCTTCACTGATTGTTTTTGATAAGATATGTAGCATTTACAGGGTGTTGTACCCTTTACATCCGAACCACAAGAGCCAAAAAATATCAAGTCCAAAAAACAAAAATAACTAGCCAAAAAACACAAACATGGCAGACTAATAGCCGACAGTAACACCATGTAGCAGTAGTAGACTAACTGGAATTCTCCCAATTCTGAGAGAGGAGATTGACAACATCATCCCCAACCCATTTGGGGTCTTCTTCAGTAGTCTTCTTATCCATCTCTTCCTTCATCATAGTAGAGAGGGTGCTAGTAACATAGTGGACTAACTTGACAGTGAAACGGGTCAAGCCACTAAACTTCTTCTCCATCTTCCCCATTCACTCCTACAGCACATGAAGATCCTCCCCTTTATCCACAATCTTCACAATATTAGCACAATCCACATCCAGAGGGTCAAAGGACTAGGAATCAGAGTTCTCATTAAGCATTTTGCTTAAGTCCAAAAGGTTGTGAGGCCCTTCAACAAACTGCTCCTCCACTTCCTCAAACTCCTCCACATTCCTATTACCTTTGCTTTCAGATTGCTCCTCATCAAAATCAATTTCACTAATCTGCACTTTCTTATTATTTTTTTCCAACATGCCAGATCTCCTAATGTTGGTATTTTCAACCCCAGTCTCCACCATAGTAGCAACCATAGTATCCCCCTTGGAATCCCTTCCCACCACTATTTATACATATTTATGCATATTGGTGAAACTTGATTCATTGATTTTTATACATGTTTTTGAACTTGCATTACAAAGATTGAGGGAGTGATGATCAATTTATTAAGGATGCAAATTTATTGTGGGTGAAAGCGAAAATGGCATGGGTGATTTTATTTTCCAAATATTTCAATACTTACAGTCTTTTGCAATGTTTTGGAGATGTTTTTAAACTTTTAAGATTATTTGAATGTTTTGTTTTTCAATTTATTTCAGGTTGTTTAGGATTTATGAAGATATTTGATGTTGCTTTTTGGTTTTTAAATGTTTTGAAAATGTTTTTATTTTCACATTTTCTAATGTTTTTATGTTTTCTAAGGTTAGACCAAGAACAAGACCTAATGGGGACTGACCTAATACCTTGAGGGCTCATCAAAGATGGCCTTTCCTACATAAATGCATAAAGACAACATAGTTTGACTGAATTTTGACACGTGACCATTTATTGATGAGATATTAACATTGATGAATCATTAGTTTATTATGACAAACTGCTAAAGGACTAACCTAAGCCTTGGGGGTGCATCAATGATGGCCTTGCCTATGTAAAAATGTAAAGGAAACATCGTTTGACAAGTACTTTTGATTTTTTGATGTTTTGACCTTTTTAGGTGTTTTGAATTGATTTGGATGTTTTTGGAATTTCAAGATGATTTGGATGTTTTTGGATTTTGAAACTTTACAAATATTATGATGCTTTGAGATTTTGAAGAGATTTTTGAATGTTTTTGGGATTATAGGAAATGTTTCTGAATTTTTTGGGATTTTAAAATGTTTCATATGTTTTTGGAATTTTGAATTTTTTGAATGTTTTAGATTTTTAAAACTTTATAAAAAATTCAATGTTTAGTTTTTGGACCTTTACAAATGTTTTGATGTTTTTGAGATTTTTGAAGATATTTTGATTTTTTTTGGGATTTTGAAAATAAACTTAAGGGAATATAAAAGAACCCAATCCAATGCTGGTGTAGGAATATTCCCCCAGTGTGGTGTGATAGACTACCTCGATATAGGTAAAACAAACCGACCTTAGGAGTGTTCCAAATAGTACTAAAAGGGATAGATACTTGTTGAATACCAAGCTATGGTATAGAAGTAGATGGATGATGAAATAAATAGGATAAATAGATGGAATATGAATGCGAAATATGGAAGGATAAGCGAAAGAGAAATGTTAGATTGGAGATAATGCTTATTTATGCAAGGTTCTTGTTTTCCAGGTGTTGGTGTAATTAATTATTTAAGTACACTTACATAAGTTTACTTAGGCATTCAATTATATTCCTAGGTATCATTTACTAGGTGATAGGTTCACATTTTTTCTTAGGATATGATATTCCTTCTAGAAGAATGAGTTGTCTTTTAGATAGAAGTCTTATTTTATCTAGCATCATTTCTTAAGTAGTTAGTTAGTTGTCACATGTCATAAGATTATGACAGATGTCAACATCATATTACTTACTACATCTCAACCTTGCCTACATAAGCAAGAATTCATATATACTTTTCCATATTCAATTTGAAATTCTTGCATCTTAATGATAGCATATTATTTCATCCATTTCTCTCTTATGGAAGTTATTTTGTTTTGCAAGTGATTTTGGGGTGTTTGAGGAGTTCACCATAAACTCTTGCATGGTATCAGAGCTTCAATGTTGTAGACTTCTTCCTAGATTTGAGAGGCCAATCTTGGCATGAAAGTTTTCTTTAGGTGTGAATTGAGATCTTGAGAGCCTCACCACCATTTTGTCAAGGGTTTGAAGAAATCATTTTTCATTAGAAGTTGTTTTCTTTTTGCTTCAAAAATCTAGCTTCCACTCATTTATGAGAAAAAAAAAATTGGGTTTTGTAGCCAAGGTTGAAATCTCAACCGGGTATCTTTTAGATTTTGCATATCTTGCACAGATCTGAAGAAAATTGATTACTAAAAGCATCATGCTTCATTTTTTCTCCTTGCTAAAGGTTAAAAAAAATCATTTTTTCATCTTCTCCTTGCTTGATCAAAAAACCATTTATGGGTTTTGTTCAAGTAGCTTTAAAATATTTTTGGATTTCTATTATTGTCTATAAACAGTGAGTAGATTTTTCAAAAAACAAATCAAAAGTAAAAAAAAATTGCTAGAAAGCTCATTTCCTATAGGCTAAATTCAACGTTTTTTGAAAAAATCATAACTTTTGACCGCGGTTTTGCCTGGCAAACAAGATATCGATGGAAAGATAGTTTCAAGCACTTCACAATGGTGTAGACCATTTTTCCAAATTTTATCATCTACACAAATTTAAGGTTATTTTTCATCATGGATGTAGATGTGAACATTCATCAGTGGATGCACTATTTCCTTTTTTGTGTGCATTAGGTTTGTATTTTCTCTGCACTTCATTTCAGTTCCAGATCATTTGTCAATCAACTGTTCCTTCATAGATTCCAGAGTTGTGCTAACTTGCGAGTTTTCCAGTGTTCCTTAGCATCAAGTCTGTTGTTTCTTTCCATGATTTCGACTTGAGTCCTTGGTGAGCTCCATAAGGTTTCTAAAAATAGAAATATCTTTCCTTGCTTGTCAAATTAAAGATTCTAGTGTTACTCCATGAAGTATACTTCCATTGCTTCTCTTGGGTGAAGCCACAATAGTGGTTTACAATTTTATGGAGGAAGGAAAAATGAGAAAAAAATGACCCCATACAGGAAAAATGTGATTTTGGGGGTTATTGCGAGACCTAGAAGTTCGGCCCGAACCAAAAGGGGTTGACCAAACTGGGTTTTGAGGCGAATGCATTTTAGTCCGAGACATAGAAGCTTTCCGCGAAAAAAACATATGAAAGGGGTTTGAGTGAACCCCCTTGAAGAGGTTTGCTCGAACCCCTAGGGGTTCGTACGAACCCTCCTAAATTCTCATCCCCTCCCCAAGACAAAAAAACCTAAATTTTGGCACTTTGAAGCTCAAGTTGAGGATGAAAATGGAGGAGTATTCACAAACCCAATTGGAATCAGGTAGTCCTCAGAACAAGCTATCCAACAAATATAATTTTAATATGTTTAGGTTTTATTATGTATTTGTTTTAGTTTTACAGTAAACATGAGCTTTCATTGAAAGCGAAGGTCTCTAATGCACATGTTGAAAAATAGAAAATTATCAAAAAATTAGAAAAATATGGAGTGCACTAGATATTGAAGTCCGTTAACCAAAAATTTTGAATTTTGATATATACAAAAAAGTTATCCGATATCACAGTCACACTATGTGCAGATTGTAATTGTTTTGACTTGACTTGATTAAAAGAAAAGTATTTAATAAAAAACTATCTAACCAAGTGGGAAGCACTAGATATCGAGTTATGAATCTAATTTGGAAAGAATAATAATTTTATCCTTCATGAAAAAAATTATGCATTATACGGTGTGGGTCACTTTTTAAAAATGTTGTTGTTTTTGAAAAAATAGTTTTGAGGAGATGGAAAAAGTGCAATCTAATTCCCAAAAATGTTTTTTTTTTTTTTTTTTAGAATCTGAGACAATATGTAGCTGACACTCTAATTTGCACTAATCTTCAAATTCTTCACGATTTAGCTGCTATAGGTGCAGATGTGAAGATTTGAGATTAAAATAATAATTTGATGTCGGTTTGGCCAAAAATTGTAAACCACTATTGTGGGATCATGATTGCAGCAGGTTTTCTACTCATTATGGGGGGCTGAATGGTCTCTCTTTTCATCCTTTTTGTGGATGGAGATTGATTGGATTTGTGATGGATATCATTATTGTATTTCATCTCTCTTTTGGGAAGGATTTTTGTCCCACTGGGTTTTCTCCTTTTCTTGATTTGTGAGAGATTTCATTTGCATTTGTACATGGGTACCTAACATGGCCTAGTAGTTGGAACCCATCATTGCATCTTTGCATCATTTGCTTAATAATTTTCTTCCTAAGTTGCACTTATGGGGTGTTGGTGTAATTAATTGTTGAGTACATTACATGGAATTTACTTAGGTATTTAATTATATTCCTAGGTAACATCATTTACTAGGTGATAGGTTCACATGTTTGCTTAGGATATAAGATTCACCTTCCTAGATGAGTTGTCTTTTTAGAAGTATTATTTTATCTGACATCATTTCCTACATAGTTAGTTAGTTGGCACATGTCCTTAAGACCATGACACATGTCAGCATCATATTCCATACTACATCTCAACCTTGCCTACATAAGCAAGGCTTCATATCCACTTTGCCATATTCAATTTGGCATTCTTGCTTCTTAATGATAGCATACTATTTTTATTGTTTCTCTCTTGTGGAAGTTATTTTGTCTTGTAGGTGATTCTAGGGTGTTTGAGGAGTTCACCATAAAATCCTATACTAGGTTTTCACCAAGGTACATGCCCAAAGCACCACTAAAGTGGTTTTCACTAGAGGATGATTTTTCTCTACTATTTTCATCTTTTTTATTTATTTAGTTTTGGATCTTTGTTGTGTTTTTCATGCTTTTGGATTTTTGAATTTCATAGCCCTCATGGGCTATGCATAATTTTTTTTGATATGTAAGTTGTTGATGGGTTCCTGTAAGGGTTCTCCTTTAGGGGTGGCTAGTTGATAAGCTCACGAGCTATAGCTTGTTGTGATAATGAAAGGCCCTTATAACCAATTTAGCTCAAATTTACCCTTATTGTCTTGATCTTACATTTTTTTTTATTCTCTTTTAGGACAAGATCTCCTACCTAGAAGTATTGGCCTTTTATCTTTTTGTTATAGCTTCTTCTAAGTTTGTTCTGATAGGCCTATAGGTGATTCAATGTGACGTTCATCCAACAATTCTAGTTCATTTAGTCTATATACTTTGTACTCTTCATCAATGATGAGGTGTTGTTGTGAAACTCTTAGGGATTGAAGCTCAACCTCAATAGGCATGATGACTTCAATTCCATAGACCAAGGAATAAGGCGTAAAATTCAAAAATATAAATTAAATCAACAAATGATCTAACTAAACCATATTCCAATAAAATTGTTGCAAATTCCTAATTAAGAAGCTATTAAACATGAAATAACAAAGTAAATCAAAAGGAAAAACTAATTAAAGGATTGCAAACCTCATCCCATTAGGGGATTATGGTTGGAATGATATGGATAGCTCAAAAATTCTAATCCATTGTTGATGCAAAGCTTCAATTGATTGATTGGATGATGAATGGATGCAAGAAAGTGAGATAATTGATTCACAAACAGTGGTTTGATCTCAAAGGTGAGTATGAAAATGGCTATAGTCTATTTCCTTGAATGCTTGTGAATGAAATTCTCATAGAAATGAGACTATTTATAGGATTTTTAAATGAATCAATGGCTAGGATCAAGTTGGCTAATCAATGGATGCAATTGCATGAGAGGAAATGACATGGATCAAATATCACATCAAAATATGAGATTGAATAATGGCATGGATCAATGATATTAATCAAGGGATCAAATTTATTGAGACAAATGCAATACCTTAATTTTAGGAAGATGGAGAAGATATTTCCATGTGGAGGGAAATATTTGAATTCAAATTGGAGGAATATTTCATGAGAATATTTTTTCAATGATTGGAGGAAATAGAAGAAATTAGTCAATTAAATAATCAAGAAATTATTTAATTGTGCAAGTGGAGAGAATTTAGGAATTTAATTAGACAATTAGAAAATTATTTAATCAAAGCGGGATTTAGGATATTTAATTAAATAATATGCATTATTTAATCAAATGAGATGACTTAAGAAATTCAAACAAATAATTTAGATTATTTAATCAAATAAGATGAAAATTAGCATGAAAGGGGTGAATTAATCAAATAATATTAATTATCTAATTAATAGATGCAAAATGATGAATTTAATTAAATAATTAACATTACTTAATTCAATAGATGAAAATGATCAAATCAAGTATGTTTTGGATGTCTATAATATGACATCAATCTTCAAATAATTTAATACATAATTAAAAAACCAAAAAATGATTAGTTTAGGTCAAATTATGGCATTTGTACACATTGGTTTCCAAAAATTGCAATTAGGACCAATAAAAAATTGATTCAAAGGGTATGTGCAGGATCATGATGGGCCAAAAAGTGGTGATATGATGGGTGTGTATAGGGTATGTGGTTGATGACTTTTTTTGCCCCAAAATTGATGAAACAAAAAGGGTTTTTAAAGGAGATTCTTAGCTTCCACCAATATAAATTATGCTTTACTTTGAATTTAATAAATAATTATTATTCATTTTCTATTTGAATTACGACTAAAGTCCTGAATGATAGGTTGATTGAAAAACATCCATAGCTTTCGAATGGTATCACATTTTTTGAATCCAAAACATGTGTCACATTCTACATGATTGAAAAAAATGAATTTTGTTTTGACCAAGTTAAGGTGGTCGTATTACACGATTTTTTTATATTTTAAAAAGTTGTACAAAAAAATCATAATTAATTATTTACTTAGAAAAATTACAAAAAAAAATATGCATCACATCTAGACATGAGTCCTCTACTTATATCTAAAATCTATAAAAAAATATCATAATTTTATTGTGGTTAGGGTGACAAAGGTGACACCTTACTTCTTATTTTTTCCCCTGAAATTTAAATACTACTCCATTTACCCCCTCTAAATTTTCACCAACAGATTTTTGTTTTAATAAACTCAGTAGTTTAGAAACTAAATTCAATTTGCTGCAAATTATATTCTTACATATTTTTGAAATAATATAGATAACTTATTCAATTTTTTACGTTAAGTTGCCTAAATCTGATTTTTTTTAATATTTTGCCACTTATGGGCCTATTTTTTCCATGATGATCCTACACATACCCCAAAAAATAAATTCAAAAAATTATAAAAAATATTCTCATCAATCTTCAGTTTATTACACATCTTTCCACAAAAGGAATTAAGAAAATATCTTTATTTAGGTCAAATTATGGTGTATTTATGTGTGGATGGTATGGTAAAAAAAATTTACTTTTAAAAGTGGTTTTATACATGACTACTAAAATTTAAATTTTATCATCTAGGTAATAGAATAAATTACATATTTGGAAACTAGACTCAAAATACTAAATTTTATATTACTAACTTTTTTAAAGATTCAATTTAAGTGCTTCCAATTTTCAATCCAACTATGACAAATTATGAAATTAGGGAAAAAAATTCCACTTTTTGAGATTTTTGTGGAGGTTTAGTGTAGGATCATATGGGTCCAAATTAGACTCCTAAGTGGCAATGAAAATTTAGAAAAATGGAGTTAGGCAACTTGACATAAAATTTTTAATAGGTTATTAACATAATTTGAAAAATATGTAAGAACAAAATTTGAAGCAAATTGAATTTAGTTTCCTAAGATATTAGTCCTGCTTTTGAAAAAAGTAAATATATTTGGTGAATTTTTTAAATTTCAATACAATAGTACTAAATTTTTAGGAAAAATAAAAAGCAAATGTATGTCTGACCAACCTAAGTACAAGCAAAAAATAATATATTTATTTGAAACTTCTAATTTAAGTATAGGACACATGCTCGAATGTGCCATATTTTTTTTGTAATTTTTTGAAATAACAATTAGTTATGAATTTTATTAGAAAATTTTAAAATATTAATACTTGTTTGTTTGAGCACCATAACTTGGCTTCTCAAAATTTATGAAATTCACTTTTTTTATCCTATAGCATACATAGAATGTGTTGCATCTTTCAAATTTAAAAAATGTGAAATCATTTGAGAATTATAGATGTTTTTCAATCAGCCTATCATTAGACTTTAGTCATAATTCATGTAGAAAATCAATAATAATTATCTATTAAATTCAAAATAAGGCATATCTTATATTGGTGGAAAGTTGACAATATTTCAATAAACCCTTTCCATTTCATCAAATTTGGATGAAAAAGGTTGTAAGCCATTTTTGGACCCCCATGATCCTGTACTAACCCTAGACCTAGCTTCTTGCATCAGCCCAAATGGTGGTTTGGTCAAAAAAACCTATGTAGGTACATAAAGTTATAATATAGGTGCATGCTCCATTGGTAGAGGTGAAGCAATAGATCCCTAGTGGTGATGTAGGTCTACGAATGTGATGTCAAGATATTGATGAAGAGACAATGCATGCTTTCCCCCAATTATGAAAAGCACATATGCAATGATAAAATAAGAGATGAGTGGGAAGGATAAGTTTCCCTTAGTAAAATATGTGTGGCTCTAAAATCATGATAAGTAAATTGATGGATGTGCACATGGAATTGGGAGAAGGAATGATACCCTTATTGTAAGGATATGGAAATGAAAGATTTGAATATAATAATGGAATTCATGATTGCTCCAATATAGAGATATTTCAAGTGAAGCATATAATGTAAAAGGAATTGTGCCCATGTTTCTAATTTAATAACTCAAAAAATGTGAAAAGGAAATGCAAGATTAAGATGTAAATCTAAGAGGCCATGCTCAATGTGTAAGTTCTAAAGAAAATGTATGCCACTATATGATCAAGGAAAGTAGTCAATATTCAAAGAATAACATCATAATAAGGTAAATTTAATAAGTATGAATATGATAATGAAATCAAATCATTATATTAAGCATGTATGATAAGAAGTGATAAAGCAACATAAGAAATCAAAGTGGTAAAGGTGTTAGAAATCTAAAATATATTTAATAGCTAAGGAACCTTTTAAGAGAAAATCAAAGTTACATAAACTAGAAAAACATGAAGAATACAAACCAGGGCTCCAAGAGATTATGCAATGTTGATATGACAGAATTTCATTAAGAGCTTCCAAGATGAATCAATGCATGAATGCAAAATATGCATGCAAGAATATGCAAATATAAGCTAAGTAATGATTTTATATAGATCTAAGGAGAGGATGTAGGTGGAAATTCCAACCAATAGGAATCAACCACAAAAAGTGGAGGATGTCACCAAAAGTGGAAAGTGTTCCACCCTTTAAGGAAGGGGACACCACATCACTTATCTCCTAAAAATAAACTCACTTTAGTATCCTAAGAAAACTTAATAAAATGTAGGAAAAAATTAGGAATAAGGGAAAATAAATTGACCCATTAGGAAAATAAAAACCTACACCAACAACCCCTCTTTAGCACAACTTAGGAGGATGCAAAAAATGATGGGTCCTAAAAAATGATGCCATTTTAGGTACCCATGTACATATCAATTCGCTCCAAAATAAGAAGAAACCCCGCAAATTAAGAGAGAACACCCACTAGAATAGAGAGAGAAGAAGAGAATGACTAAGTAGGCCCCACCCCCTGAAGAGGACACCAACCACACCCCAAGAAATTTTTTCAAACAAAGTAACTTTATCTCAATGAAGGGTTTGGTGAAGATTTCTACAATCTGATTTGATTTCAAACAACACTTAAGGCCAATGATATCTAAATGAATCAACTCCCAAATGTAGTGCATGTGGTCTACTAATGATGGACCAAGTTGCGAGAGATCTAAATCGCACACTAGTTTTCACAATAGATGACTATGGGCTTCCTAAAGGGAAAACCAAACTCAATAAGAATGTTCTAAAACTAGATGGCCTCAATCGTAGCATTAACCGCTCCTCAATACTCAACCTTTGTAGATGAAAGAGCAATAGTAGACTAATTCTTTCTTGACCAACAAATTGGATCTGGACCAAGAGAGAAGAAATACCCTAAATTATACTTACAATCCTAAGAATCACCTACCCAGTTTGAATATGTGTCCCACCAAGTACAAATCCATGCCCCTTACATAATGAATCTCATAATTGTGAGTACCCTTGATGTAGTGAAGAATCCAATTAGCTATTTTCTAGTGCAACTCGTGTGGCTCCTGCATGAATCAAGATACCATGCCTACTACATATGAAATTGTGGGCCTCATATGAGCTAGATAGATGAGACTACCAACAATTTTTTGATACAAAGTGCCATCAGCCAATGGTGAAGAACACTTAACCTCAATTTTGACCCCTATCAAAAATGGAGATGGAATAGGCTTACAATCAACCATGTGAAACCTCTAGATCATATCAAGTGCATAGTTAGACTATACGAGAGTGATACATGAGGAAGATTGAGTGATCTCAATCCATAAGAAGTAGCACAACAAGCCCAATTCGAACATAAAAAAATGATCATGAAGGGAAATTTTCACTTCTTGAATGGTGGATGAGTGACTTCCTCCAATCAACAAGTTATCAACGCAGGGAACCAAGAAGGTGTGAGTATCATCCTACTATAAAATATAGACATTAGGATCATAATGACATCAAGTGAACCCAATTTTTAGAAGGAATGAATCCATCTTGGAATACCTAGCTTGAAGGGCCTCTTTGAGGCCATAAAGAGACTTCTAAAGAAAAAACACAAGTGAAGGATCCTAAATGAACCCTTGTGGCTGCTTCATAAATATCTCCTCCTAAAGATCACAATGAAGAAAATAAGTCTTCACATCCATCTAATGAACATCCCATCTATGTGCTAGAATGATAGCAAGGATAAGTCAAATGGAATTCATTTTGGTGACTAGTGCAAAAGTCTCAAAGTAGTCAATCCCAAGAACTTGGGAGAATCCTTTGGCAACCAAACAAGCCTTATACTTGTTAACTAGCCCATATACTATAAATTTTGTTCAATAGACTCACTTTCATCAAAAAAAATTCATTCCCTTAGGAAGTGGGCCAAGCTCCCAAGTGTGGTTCCTCTCCAAGGAACTAAACTCTTCCT
>VDFB02320711.1:0-16699 GCA_007258455.2 Sequoia sempervirens | reverse complement strand
ATCCACCATGACAAACACCCTGTGTGATCTTCTTGCATCTCCTACTATTGGCTTTGACATCGCTAGTCTCTAACTGAATCTTGAAGTGGCCTTCTAAGGACACTGTCGAGCAATGTGACCCTGCTGACCACAAGTGAAACATCCTATACCTCTATTGAATCCTCTACCACTTGGAGGTGCACTAGACCATGGAAAACTACCTCCACTAACCGCAAACTAAGAACTCTATGCTGGCTGATTGAAACGATCATGTTGAGCACATTGCCAACTTTGATCTCTCTCCTTCTAAATCCAACCACCACCATATTGAGGTTGAGAAGTTCTATGTTTAGATTGAGAGTGTTATTGTGGCCCACCCTTAGTGCTTGATGCCCCTTAGATGAACCCATAGCCTGAGATGTACCACCTTAAGAACTAACACCAACTAAAGGTTCACTACCTATCTAGACACATGTATGTCCAGCCAAAGCCATTATCAAATTCTCCTCCACAAGATGTGCCTTCTCCATAGCTACCTCCATAGTCTTTGGTTCGAAGACTCAGAATCCTCCACTGATACAGGTGTTCAAGCCCCTGATGAAGTGTTGTACCAAAATAGGCTCATCGTCCACAATTCTAGCATACTATTTGAGCTCATAGAACCTATGCTCAAATTTCTCAATTGGCATGGCCATCTGATGCAAATTATGGAACTCATCTGCACGGTGTTGTCTCCAATGATCTAACAAGAAACCCACTCTAAATCTCTCCAAAAACATGTCCCACAAAACTGAGCCAATCTCTAGATGAATTTTTCTACTCCTCCAATTGCCACCATGTAGAGACAAAGCCTCTAAGATGCATAATGGTGCTTCTATCTCTAATGTTTCTACCATATGGATGCATAGAAAAATTCTGTCCCAAGTCTATCAGCTAAGTTTCTGCCTCTAGACCACTACCAGTACTATTGAATGTAGGAGGGCATTCCCTCAATAAATCTCTCATGTACCCTACAACATTGGCATCCTACTCCATAGTCCCAA
Organism: Sequoia sempervirens; assembly: GCA_007258455.2. Classification (NCBI taxonomy): domain Eukaryota; kingdom Viridiplantae; phylum Streptophyta; class Pinopsida; order Cupressales; family Cupressaceae; genus Sequoia; species Sequoia sempervirens. Next base: position 15,677 of record VDFB02320711.1, on the reverse strand, counting down.
CAACCCTCCTAGGCGATCTATCTCTCTCTCTATCCACCTCTTGTCTAACCTCCTATCTAGGACCAAGTTGAGCAAGAACCTCCTCCAGTAGAGGATGCAATTGTGCTCCCTCTAACTCTAGTTGTGCAAGATTCACATCCCTACTTGCCTGATCAAATTGAGGACCCTATTATTATGCATGATCACTCCCATGTGAACTCTGAGAGGCAGTGTCCTAGTGGTTAGCCCTATGGCCACCACCTCATCCATGACCATGACCCCTACCTCATTGTATAGGCATCACCCTACACAAAAATATAGGACAAGTCTCAATTACAAGACACAAGGGACAACTGGGAAAACACAACTTATAAGTCTAACATCTAGGACAACCTAATGGGCTCACAAATAACCAAAGTACCTAGTGTTAGAACCTTGTATTCTAATATCTTTGCATTGGAATCTTAAGAGCTTATTCTTGAGTGAGAAATTAAGGTTTTTGGTACCTCTCTCCTTTTGGGTGCAAAACCCTAGAAGTGTAAGAGATCAACCATTTTCCAAAATATTTGGTTCACTTAACGGGTATGTACAGGATCATCATGGAAAAAATAGGCCCTTAAGTGGCAAAAAATTAGAAAAATCAAAGTTAGGAAACTTGACATAAAAATTTGAATAAGTTGTCTATATTATTTCAAAAATATTTAAGAATAAAATCTATAGCAAATTGAGTGTAGTTTCTAAACTGCTAGGTTTGTTTAAGAAAAAAAAAATCTATTTAGTGAAAATTTGAAATTTCAATGCAGTGGTACTTAAATTCTAGGGAAAAAATAAGAAGTGGGTGTCTATCTGACCACCCTAACCACAATAAAATGATAATATTTTTTTATAAGATTTTAGATATAAGTAGAGGACTCATGCCTCGATGTGATACACATTTTTTGTAATGTTTTTCCAAGTAAATAATTAATTATGAATTTTTTATGACAACTTTTTAAAAAATATAAAAACTTGTATGTTTGACCACCTTAACTTGGTCAAAACTTAATGAAATTCAATTTTTCTTTTTTTAATCCTATAGTATATGAAGCATAGAATGTGATGCATGTTTTGGATTCAAAAGCTATGATACCATTTGAAAGATATAAATATTTTTCAATCAGCCTATCAATCAAGAATTTAGCCATAATTTGAATAGAAAATTAATAATAATTACTTATTAAATTCAAGGTAAAGCATAATTTATATTGATGGAAAGCTGAGAATCTCCTTTAAAAACCCTTTTTGTTTCAACAATTTTGGGTAAAAAAAAAGTCATCAGCGACATACCCATCATATTACCACTTTTTGGCCCATCATGATCTTGCACATACCCAAACTTCTTGATTTTCTCCCTTAATTTTCTAATACATTCATCAACTTCTTTGACATTTTCTTTTAGATCTTCATTCTCACTTTCAGTCCTTTCCAAATCTTCAAGAGGAAAGTGTTGACAATGATGTTACTCACAGCAACAATGCAGATAAATTCCTCATAGGCAAATTGGGAGGAGCCTATCCTTCCTAAAAGACTTAACCAAAGGCAACCTAGGGGCATCTGTATGATAAGATAAAGGTTGGCTTAGTTCAATCCTAGTTCTTTGGTAGTCAGGTCTTGACAGTACTAGGTTCACTTCAGGGTATGATGTGATATTGTTGTTAGTCTCAAAGGGAATATGGTTGTTTAAAATCACATGTATTAGACACTAAATTCTCATTTCAATTTACAATTGGTGATTTGATCTCAAGTTTTGGTTTAAATTTTGTTTTATTTGTTGTAAGTTGTGTGATCTCACAACACACCCCAAGACTATAAGACTTGGGGACCCAAGTGAAAAAAATTAATGCTTTGGTGATCCCATAATAGTGGTTTACAATTTTTGGCCAAACTGGACACTGAAATTATTATTTTTAACTAAATCTTCACATTCGGGCACCTATAGCGGCTAAACTGTGAGAAATTTGAAGATGGTGCAAACTAGAGTCTCATCAAATTTTGTCTCTAGATTGTAAAAATATTTTTTTCAAAATTTTTGAAATCAAATTGCACTTCTTTTTCCATCTCCCACGAAAATTGATTTTTTTCAGAAAACAACATTTTTAAAAAGTGACGCACACTGTATAACGCATAACTTTTTTTCCATGAAGGATAAAATTCTAATTCTTTCAAATTTAGATTTTTAACTTTGATATCTAGTGATTCCACTTGCTTAGATAGTTTTTTATTGAATATTTTTTCCTTAATCAAGTTTCAAAGTCAAATGAATTACAATTCAGACAAAGACGAGTATAATGTGTAACATTTTTTGTATATGTCAAAATTTAATTTAATTTTTTTTGTTGGATCCGGATTTTAATATCTAGTGCACTCATATTTTTCAAATTTTTTTTGATAATCTTCTATTTTTCCACATGTGAAGAACAAAGAAATTCATTTTCGATGAAAAACCTATGTTTAATAAAACTTAAAAAAAAATACATAAAAACCAAAACATATTCAAATTATATTCATTGGATAGCTTGTTCTAAGGAATACCATAATCATTCGAAATCAATTTTAAATGAATTCATTTGATCCCCAAAAGCTAAATCAAAAGTGATTTTTTATCAACATTTTGATAGGTGTAAGGGAGATGCATTTATAGGTATGGTTTAAAACTAGCGAGGTTCTATCCAAGGGGGTTTGATCTAAGGTGATTTGATCAAACCCTCTTTAATTGGAATCCTTAAAATGGAACTTTTTAAGGCTTAAATCATTATATTTTCTAAAAATATGTGATTTCAGCTAAAATTCATTCCTCTCAGGAATTGTAAACCACTATTATGACAGCACCCGCTTATGGTAAATGTTGGCTAGTTGAAAAGATCATTAGAAGTGAAGAGAAAAGATAAATCTTTAATAAAATAATGCTTCATAATGTAGTGTTATAGATACCAAATATCAAGAACCAGGAATGTTTAAAAAGGAAAAAGGCAATGCAAACATTGAGCAGAATGTTTTGGTCTGATAGTCAAGATCCGATAAGATGGAGGTTCTAATAAAACTGAAGTCCAAGAAAATTCATGGGTAAAGTTGTATACTAGGTATCGGGTAATGATGTAAAGTGAAGGTTTAAAATCTTAAGGTTATCCAATGAGTTTGATAGTCTAGTAACCTAGTCTATAAAAGATAATCATACAAGGATTTGTGATATGTTGAAAAGAGTGTTATTTATGAGAAATTTATATAATAATGATCTAATGAAGATTTTATTTACATAAGATGTTTATAAATTTTTTATTTTAAAGGAATTTAATGAGTGGAATTTGTGATTGCATGAGATGCAGGTTGTGATGTAGAGTATGAGTGTTGACAGTTAGGAAAATTTGAATCATGGATAGAATCATACCTAGATCAAGTTACTTTTTTTTGGATGTTATATGCAGAGGAGTTTGAATCCACAGGAATATTGTAGATCCTAGTATTACATATGTGGTGTACAAAAGTGTCAATCTCCGATGAAGCCCATTCTTGAGGGTAGAAAGCCTGAGGTAAAATAGAAGTGTGGGAACAAGACGATGAAGTGATCATTATGAATATATGGGATGATTCCTACACACTATCTTGATTCAAGTTATTTTCCTGGTGATAGTAAAAAGATGAAAAGCTCGAAGTGCTTCAATGTGAAATTGAGGTTGACCTCCATTGAATTCAATTACAATTCTCTTACCAGTCACTACATTCCACATGCCTTGATGTGAGCCAACCCTTGGATTATTTCTCATGTATTTTTCTTATCCTATCTATTCCTTACTTCTATAAAAGGCTAGGGGATGCTTTTTTTTTAGTTAAGTTCAGAATTTGTGGATGTCAGAAGAGCCAAAAATTCTCTAACATTTGTTCTTTTTTCCTATTTTCTGAATCATTCCAGTCGAGAAACTTGTATGCATGTAGAAATTAATCAATATCAGAGCCAATTTGATAGCTACCTATCTCATGAATCTTTGTAGTTGGTTTTGTTAGTTCAGCCGAATAAGACTGTGTGTTGTGTCATTTAAGGGTGCATATAAAACCTACTCGGTATCCAAACTAAAACCCCTCTCTTTAAAATCTCACACCATTTTTTGATTAATTTTTTGGGGCATGTGTGGAGAATAATCGAGAGAAATTTTAATTTTTAGTATTTTTTATTCTTTAATTTAGAATAGATGTTTAAATTCTTGAAAATGTTTCAAAAAAGAGATAAATGAATGGAAATTTATTGAAAATCTTTCATTTTATATGAAATTGTTGAATGCTTAAAGCTAAATCTACTCAAGTGGTAGAAAAATTGTTGATATTCATGAAGTATTATTTCAAATCTTTTAATTTCATGATGTTATTTTATGATTGAAATGATAATTTAGTGTCTAATACATGTGATTTTAAACAATGATATTCCCTTTGAGATTAACAACAATATCACATCATACCCTGAAGTGAACCTAGTACTATAAAGACCTGACTACTAGAGACTTGGGGTTAAACTAAGCCAACCTTTATCTTATCATATAAATGCCCCTAGGTTTCCTTTCGTTAAGTTTTTCAAGAAGGATAGGCTTTTCACAGTTTTCCTATGAGGAATATATCTACACAGTTGTTGTTTAAACATCGTCATCAACATGAGAAACCTTAATTCTCTATTCTTGTAAACTATGCCATCAACTTTAGTATATGGAATCTATTCTGTGGGGAATCATATAATTCCTTGTATCCATGTGTTCAACCTTTGATATCTTCCTCAAGCAATTAAGCTTCTTACAAGGAACCAAGCTTTGATACCAATTTTTGAACATTGAGAATACTAAGAGAGGTGGTGAATTAGTAATCTCTTAAACCAGTTAATCATTTCAACATTCATTCCACTTAGTATATTTAATTTGTAGTAAGGAAATAAAGCATGAAATTAATCATCAAAACCACATAACACATGAACACAATATTTTTACATGGAAAACCCAAAAAGGGAAAAATAGTGAGGATTAACTCAATATATTATAACTAATTATAAGATATTACAAAATTGCTCACTATATGTGGACTCACTATCCTAGTGGAATCACTGCCCATAGAAGGAAATAAAGATAGAAAATAAATAGGAATGCTTCCAAGATTGAACTACTATAAATGCATCTACAAAAAAATTGGATTATAGTTCCACTGAAGGTCAAAAATTGAATCAACACACTTCATCATATTCAAATTTGACACTCTACTCTACTCTACATTTTCTTCACATTTGCATACTTCTCAAGATTCACAACTTATGCTTTCACTTTTTTACTCTATCATGTCACACACTTACTATCCAACTAAAATATCATCTTACATATATATATATATATATATATATATATATATATATATATATATATATATATATATATATATATATATATATATATATATATATATATATATATATATATATATATATATATATCACATCCATGGACAAACTCTTAGAACATCAATTAGGTTGGCCTAATTAGATGTACCCTACAAAACATAACTTGTTAGCTTAAAATTCAAAATCATCAACCTTTGTTCCATAATCCAAAGCTTGTAACACATAAAATAGGTCATCTTGGACCTATAATAGCTCCCACAGAATAAATCAATACTTAATTTAACTCTGCAATATTCACAACTTATTAGGTCATCACCGCTAAAGATCTAATACCAAAATTTTCCAACTATTTAACTATAAACCAAAATATCGAGCTCCAAAATTCATGTCACTTGGAACATCCATTCATTTTAAACCTTCCAAAATTTCCATAGAACCACAAGACCTGAAACCATTTTGCGATGAAGCATGAACCGATCAAAATATACACACTATATAGGCAAAGCATTTTCACTGGCAGACTAAAACTTATGTCATTCACAACTTCTTCAATAGTAGGCAAGTCATTGTGATATTTAATATTTTGATGTCTCTATTATCCAAAAAAATTGTGTTAAAACCACAAAGAAAGATTCTATGTAGCAAACTAATGCGGACCAAAATACCGGATGTCTTGTACACTTAAAAACTACTTTAATACTTAGCCAAATTCTCTTTTATTTATCTTCACCAGATCAAAAATTCTTGCAAATTTTCACTTGATAATTATCTTCAAAAATTCTCAAGCCATACAAATTAGTCTGCACAATAATTTTCATACAAAAGACAATGTTGACATCAATGACAACACTAAACTACATAATGTACAACTTGTGCTCATACTCCATTCTCATTTTTCTGGTAAGCATATCAATGATAATCTTCTTATTCTTCCAACAATAAAAAGAGAGTCCAGAGAGATTAAAATAGAGTCCAGAGAGAGTGAAAGAGAGAAAAATAGATAAAAGAAGAAAGATAAAATAGAAAGAAAGGAAGAGAGAAACATAAATATAACAATAGAGAAGGGAAGAGAGAAAGAGATATAAATTGGTAGAAATATTATCATATCCCATTTTTCCATAATATTTTAGGATGTTGTATAAGCCTATTTTTCATTCCCCATGGGCTTAGGGAAATAACATAGGGAAATAAATTTATAATATTTAATTGTGTTATATTACAAAGTAACCACTTAGGTGGTTTTAAAGTGGTGCGTAGGTTATGAGGCTTATTGTTTTATGCAATAAATTTTTATTATTTGAAATTGGTACTAGAAAAAAGAATGTATGAGGGTATATTTTGAATGAAAAAGGAATTAATTTGAAGGTTTTCATATGGAGTGAAAGTTGGGCTTGAACCTAAGAAACTATTTAATGAAATCCAAGTATCAAAGGTGGTATTCTTATTTTATCAATTCATTCCCACAAATAGATTAGGCATCTTGCTCATCTATCATTAGAGCTTGGAAAATGGAAACCCCCTATTTTTGTAGCTAGTTAGTAAACAAAAACTCCGAGTCTTGTATTATGTAATTCCATAGAGGATTATGTTTGAGATTCAATGGTTTGCTAATTGAATGACAATTTCTCAAGGTAGAGATCACTATTGGGAACGGTGTTCCTAAGTGCCATTGTCTTTTGTATTTAAGGTGCTTGTTATAGCTCCAATTTTGCTATTCAAGTGTCTTCTAAATACCTTTTTTTTTGGGTGATAGGTAGCTACCTTAGCACCTAGGAATTTTAATTCTAACGTGGCTCATTTAGCACTATTTTCTATTAATTTGATATAATTATTTATAATGATAATTACTATTTTTATTATTGAAAACTCTGGTAAAATGGAATTGATTGTAAGTAAAAATTGTGTTGAATAAATAGGAGTAATTAGTTATTGAGGGGTTCCAAGTTAATTGTTCACATTTATAAGGGGTTTGTAATTCATTTAATATATATTTCATTAAGAATAATATCCATCGTAGTAGATCTAGTTTTGAAATAAAATTTATAACTTTTTGATGAGTGGGATTGAATCAACGAGATATTCTATAATATTCTTATAATAGAAATTATATAGATAGAGAGATAAAGAGGGGGAGATAGAAATATAAGTAGAGGAAAAGAGATGGGAAAGCATATAGAAAGGGGAAAGAAATAAATAGTGAGGAGGAGGGGACAAGAGATAGAGTGAGAAAGAGGGAGACAAAAACAAATAGAGATAAATATGAGAGGTATAGAGGGAAATATAGAGAGAAGAGAATTTAACTTTCAATCAATCATTTCTTCAAGAGGAGATACATTTATAGTAACATGTCATATCCTCAAGGATTTGATAGTTCATAAAAACCCCTCAGACATGCCAAATGCATTTTGGATAGAGAAACAAAGAAAGATATATATGAAAGATAAATATAAAGGTAGATAGATAAAAGGGAAAAGAGTGATCGAGAGATATATAGAGAGGGACATTGATAGAGAGGAATAAGGAAAATGAGATTAGTAGAGAGATTATGATTAGAGATATAGAGTGAAAGATGGAAAGATATAGATAGAGGGATATTTTTAGAGAGGAACAGAGAAAGAGAAATTGAACAAGAGAGGGATAGAGATACGAGACATAAAGGGAAAGAGATATAAAGAAAAGAGAGAACATGTAAGGGAGAGTGAGAGAGAGGGAGGAATAGAGAAATAAAATAAAATATGATAGATAGATATAAAAATTAGAGATTTAGGGCCAAAGAGAGGTAGAGAAAAGAGAGAAAGAGTGAGTGAGGGAATGAGATAGAGAGAAAGAAATAGAGAAAGGAAAAAAAAAGTGGGAGAGAGATAAAACATATAATTCCAATAAGTCACTATGGTGGGATCACTAGATTTCTCTTAAAATGGTATGGCTTTTACAATCCATAAATTAAAAAAAATGAGACTCAAACAATCAAGGTTAGTAATATTGATCATAAAGGACTCATTACAACTAGAAATGAAGTAGATATTATGTAACAAGTCTTCATTTATGCCCTATATTCACATGCCAAAGATATGCATGCATGCAATTGACTACATATGTTGTCTTAGGAAAGTAAGAATAGGATTACTAAAGGGCATTGCCAATTGAAAATAGTTAAGCTAGAAAGAAAAAGTATGAATAAAGTTATACAACTATTCCAAACAAAAGGTCTATAATTTTGTTAAGTTGAATAAAAATATTACTACAGATGCAAATATTTTGATTCACTTTACATATATGCATTGAAATAAAAATATATTTTAAACTCATCTATTTTGACAATCATGTATGAATATCTATTTTAATATATATATATATTCTTGATGCATTATCTTTATTCCAAAGCTTAAAATCATATTAATATTTTATCCCACTTTTTTCTTCATTTTCAAACAACAACTACACTTGTATAATACATAGGCTCAAAATATGGATGGATAACTATTGCAGTCTATATTTATGTATTGCAATATATTTATATAGGAAAGATCAACAACTAATTAGTGTTAGATTTGAGATAGACATCTTGTGAGATTAAAAGTAATGAATTTTATAGATCATCGTAGTACCAATAGATTGAAAAAGTTGGCCACTTCCAAGTCTATAATTAATTTCAACATATAATCATTGAAACATTATACATAAAAGACATATACATTTTCTTTTGTTGTGTCGTAGAGCCTCCAACATTGCACCTAGCTTAGATGTTGCACGCCTTTCCTGAAATGAATTCAACAAAACTTTAAATTACAAATATAAAATTTATAGGAAAAAAAGGTTATATGCAACACACAAGATTAAAGCAGTGGAGAACCCCCAAATAAGTCACAAATTTCCAATTTATAGATTTAAAATTCTAAATTTCTATGATTTCATAAATGGAGCATTTAATTTCCTATGTTGAAATTGCTTATGATTTATGTAACATTTGAAACTTTGAAACCTCTATAAGCTAATGACACCAATTACTACAAAAAAAAAAGGACAAGAACTAAAATATAAACACATTGAGTGGATCCTACATTCAAAACATAATAGAAGAAAAGTGTTCGATAAGAAAATCGTAAAAGGTTTAAACCCCATAATAAAAATAAAAGAAAATCAAATGGGTATGTGCAAGACCATGATGGGCCAAAAAGTGGCGATATGATGGATATATGTAGGGTATGTGGCTGACAACTTTTTCTTTACCCAAAATTGATAAAATGAAAAGGGTTTTTAAAGGATATTCTCAGCTTTCCACCAATATAAATTATGCTTTATTTTGAATTTAATAAATAATTATTATTCATTTTCTATTTGAATTACGACTAAAGTCCTAATTGATAAGATGATTGAAAAACATCTATAGCTTTCCAACAGTATCATATTTTTTGAATCTAAAACATGCATCACATTTTATGCTTCACATATTATAGGATTTAAAAAATTTGACTTTCATAAATTTTTGACCAAGTTAAGGTGGTCAGACATACAAGTTTTTATATTTTTAAAAAATTAATAAAAAATTCATAATTAATTATTTACTTGAAAAAAAATTACAAAAAATTATGCATCACATCGGGACATGAGTCCTCTACTTATATCTAAAATCTTATAAAAATTTATTATCATTTTATTTTGGTTAGGGTGGTTAGACATACCCCTACTTCTTATTTTTTCCCTAAAATTTAAGTACTACTGCATTGAAATTTCAAATTTTTACCAAATAGATTTTAAAAAAATTTAAAAAATCTAGTAGTTTAGAAACTACATTTAATTTGCTACAAATTATATTCCTACATATTTTTTAAATAATATAGATAACTTATTCAAATTTTTACGTCAAGTTGCCTAACTCTAATTTTTTGCCACTTAAGGGCCTATTTTTTCCATGATGATCCTGCACATACCCAAGTCATAGAATTTTAAATTGTAAAATTTCAAACATAGGATTTCAAAACCTATAATTTCAAACCCTAACAAAATCAAACCCAAAAAAACACAAGCACCCCAATTTTGTATGTGCACTTAATTAAGCATTTGAAAATATTGGGTTTCAAGGTGATTTTTAGGTTCGAGACAAGACTTTTGCAACCTTATAAAAGAAAATATTGGTTGGAGTTAAAGTTTGTTTCTAGGTGTGGAGTCAAGAATTTTTCAACTTCTTGAAAGTTGTTTTTACTAGTGTGAGACAACTTTATGGAGAAACAATCCCTTCATTTAAGTTTTGTATGCACACTTAATTAAGCATTTGAAAATATTAGGTTTCAAGGCTACTCGATTTTTGAGTTCAAGACACTATTTTTACAGCCTTGTAAATAAAAATATTGGTTGGAGTTAAAGTTTGTTTCTAGGTGTGGAGCAAGGAATGTTTCAACTTCCTAAAAGTTATTTTTCCTAGTGTGAGATAACTTTCCAGAGAAACAATCCCTTCATTTAAGGGATAACAATAGAATTGTTTTAGAATGGAATAAAACACAACAAAAAAATGATCTAACCGCTTAAAGATTGAGCATGGTGTTCATTATTCACCTTTGTTGCCTTCACACACCACACCCATGAAAAATTTCAATGGTAGAGCTACAATTTCGTGGGACAACATTGAAACCCAGATGAGAAGAGCATCATCCAAGAAGTAGTACAATAAAATCATCATTTTAGATAGTCAAATGTAAATCTAAGCATATATTTAGCTCCATAGAGTTCAAGCTTTGGTGGGTTCTTGGTATCTATTCTAAACTATTATTCTATAGTGATATCACCTTCTTCTTCATGTGCCAATGTCCTTGTTGGTCAGTCACCCTATATTACCATTGCGAATAAAAAAAATCCCTTTGTTTAACAAATAACAACAAAATTATTTTATAATGAAATAAAACACAACAAAAAATGATCGTGCTGCTTAAAAATTTCAAAAAATAAAATTCACTGAAACCATGGCAAGTGACTTACCTCAAGATTATGCAAAAATAGTGTCACATTGTTTCAAGTGAGAAAAAATAGGTAGAGTTTGCAAGAAAAATTACAAAACCCTACCACAACAGTTTTTTTTTTTAAAATGAGACCAATTAAAAGAAATCTCACTACAATTGTTGTTTCAATCTATTCACAGTAAATGAAATATGGTTTACAAGACAATGGAAAGCAACTTACCTCTAGATTCTACAAAAATTGTATCTTGCTATCAACTATGTCGATGAAAAAAAAAGGTAGTCTGTAGGAAATTCTCATTAGTTTCAACTACAGATTTGTTGCATTGAAATCCTATGCTAGATTTGACCACTATAGGGAGTTTCAAATGAAATCTAGAAAGGTTTATCACAAATCATATCCAATCTTAACATTCATTACTTCTATCATTGATGATAGATAGAGTGATATAGGATATGTGGTGGACACAAATTAGTTTAGCATTTGGCATTTAATTACTCACCACATTAGTCATTATCACCTTGGAAAATTGTGTCAAAGTGAAGAGACAAAATGGTAATTGAAAATTACCTTCTCCTGATACCTTGCAAGTTTATTGAAAATCCAAAACATGTTTATAAGGCATTAAAACATGTTTATCGACAGGAGAAGTTGTATATCATCATGAGATAATTTTTCAATAAAATATGGACTTGCAAGTCCATAGGGAAGCCTATATATATATATATATATATATATATATAGTATTGCCCTCATATCCTTGCAGCCCATACAACATCTTGAGCTTAGATTTGTTCCGAGTTGGAGTTGGGTGAGGCAAGACTACTCCTTGGAGGCTGCCGACAGGGGCCGAACAAGCCAACAACCAAGTCAATCCAGGTGGCAAGAATCAATCTCGAGATCTACATGAGACGAACCAAAAACCCTTTACCAACTACATCACCCATTGGAACAATACTTTTTTTTATTATAATTATATCTATTTTATATATTCTAATTTATTTAATATAAATTATTAAATATATAATTAATCTATATAATATTTTTCTCTATAATATTATCAAGTCAAGTGAACTCAAAAAGTGGTCAACAAAATAGGTTGATGCATACACTTATTTTTTACACCAAAGGCGTATCCTATTTCAGCAAGACAAAGCTAAAAAGTACCATCAAACCTTGTTGTTATGGTCTGCCGACCATTGATTTACTTTAAGCCATTGATTGAAAAGCGTTCGGTTTATCCTTGCCTTCGTCTTTCTCTGCAATTGCATTAGTCTACACTCCACTCTCAACTTGCAATGTACGAAGCATATGCCACCTTATAATAATTGTTTTTGTGCAAACAGGAAAGGAAGGCGGGCTGAAATATACATGTTGCAGTGGAAGACACATTGATATTTTTATTACTACTCTCTACCACCGTCTAAATCTAAGTGGTTAGTTGGTGCTAAATCCTTCTTAAAAATAGTAGAGTTGTAAGCGAGCTATTTGCTTCTCTAAAATGATTTAAAAAATATTGTTATAGGATCCCTAATATGCTAAAGCCTATCATCATTTGTGAATGGCTCTTACAATAAATTCCCTTTTGAGATTTTTAATATTGCCCTCCTAGCATGCAAATACTAAACTATTACAAATATTTATTAAAAGAAGAACCTCATATATCACTTTTTTTTTTATTTCCCATGTAATTGGTTAGGCGAATATATGGCACATGAAAATATCAGCAGCTATTTACAACCACTGGGATTAGGAAATAATAATCAAACTAGTAGGTTTGACTAATTTGATTCCTTGCCTAACATTCTAAATGCCTTTTTTATGTAATTCATTTTACAACTATTCTTTAATGTTGAGTTACATAAATCAAGGTTAAAATTAAATAATAATTTTTAATTGTAAAGACAAGATTATGTAATATAGTTTCATTTAAATATTTAATTATTTAATAATCACACAATTAATAGAATTTTTACAGTCAGTCATATCATGCAAGCCTGTTGTCACAATGTTTTCCTGATAATATTATGTGTACAACAAGAGAAGAGCTATAAAACTAACACAGAAATGACAGGGTTTTCGGGGTCAAAAGACCAAGAAGAAGAAAGCAAGAGAAGAAGGATGATAAGAATGAATAAGAGAAGAATACAAGAGCTGAAGGACAATAAGAAATGAATGGCTGTAGAAAAGCTAGTACTCTAAAGCTGCAAGACTTAAATATTTTCTCCACCATGCAAGAATTAAATATGTTCTTACGCCAAAAGTTCTCTAGGTTTTGCAACGACTGAAGAGTCATGATTCTACGTTAGATTGCATGCTACAATGACTGACATTAAAATTGAGTGGACGTGTCTGCAGTGCAATTGTGTGATATTAGAATCGAATGGCCTCGAACTGACGTTTCTCTTTCGGGGGAGTTTCCATCTTAGAATTTCTCTTCTATTTCAATAGTATAGGGAGGTCCATTCCATTGCTAACAATTCAACAATGGAAAAAGTCAAAGCAAAATTCATGGTCCTCCACGGTTATTCTTCAAAATATAGTTTAATATCAAACATTAATTTTAGTCATTAGAAATAGGAGAAACATTTATCTTTTTTTGGTTTGAATAAAGTGTAAAATTGTTATTAATTGTTTGATCGTTGAATTGAATGATTAAGTAGAATGCAACATTATACACAATAGTAAAAGGATTAAGTTGAGCCACTTTAAAGAAATATTGTCTAAAGCTTAATCAAATCCAAAGTAGCAAAAAAAAAAAAACTCATCTTATCCCGTTTGCTCTAGCAACACATAGCAATGTTGTGGATGTCCACACCAATTGTCAGCCTCTATTGTGGTATTCATTATAGGAGCTCAAATGACTATAAAATGTAAGGCATATATTCATTTCAAGGAGCTTACTCATTTCAAATAACTTTTAAATAATGAAAGAGTTTTTAGTTCAATTGGTAAGAATAACAGTATGTTCCTTGATTATACCATCCATAGAGATTCAAATCCCTCAAAAGTGTGATTGGCCCAAGTTTGACCCTAGGAGATTTTGAGCCCATATTTATTATAATTTAGGCAAATGACATTTTTTTCTTTAGAGGTATGCTCCCCCATAATGTTGTACTCTATTATATAAATGTAAGAGTATTGATACTGATGAGGGCGCAACTCGAGACACAGAAAATAACCCACAAACAAGAGAATAATTTTATTATCCAGAAAATGGACCTTCTTACATGTAGAGGATCTCAAATCCCCAAGTTCTACAACACATGCAAGTTACAGATAGCTACAGAATAACCCTTTCACAATATGCGAGCTTGTCCCAAAAAAGTTACCCAAAAATTAGAAACCCGCCCATAAATAGAGCTCCTCATTAGTTTGGAGCCAAAACAACATTCAAATTTGAGTTTAAGCGGTTTGGCGAAAATTTACAACAGTTCAAATTTCAAAAGAGCATTTGCAATTGTATCTTCTAAGTGTGCCAACTTCCGGGGCCATAACTTTTGATCGAACTCGTTAGCGAACCATTTGAACGTTGGAAAGGTCTTGAATAAACCAGCAGCTCAAATTTTTCTTGATTTGGCTTGAAGTTTAGGTCGTTTAGGAAGCTCTAAGTGCCTCAAATCCAACTCAGATGATTTTTAGGTGCAAATCTGGGAAACTAAAGCTGCAATATCTTTCAACCCAGGAATAGAAAATAAAAACCGTAAATTGAGAATTTCATTATGATGAAAAGGGTATCCAAAAATGTAAAAACATCTAAAAAACGAGAAACTTGAAATTTAACTATTTTTGGGTGATGCAAGATTATACACCCTTGGATGCTCACATCAATTTTGAGGCATTTGAAGTGACATCACATCTCAAATGGTTGAGGAAAACCCAACCGATCAACCGTTGCCTTAGATAGCCAGGATGAATATTTCATAGGCCTTCCTCTCCATTTCACCAGATATTCTTCATATTGCCTGTTTCTGGTACTCCTTCCCACATGAATATCCAAGATTGCTTCAATCTCCTCCTTTTCTGAAGTAGGTGCTAGAATGTCGTACTACCCTATTGCTGGTGCTTCCTCCATTCCACCTTCATGATACTCTGTCAAATCTGAAATGTTGAACACAGGGGAAATGTTGAATCCATCAGGCAACTCTACCTCATATGCATTCCTTGAATCATGCTTTTTCAAAATTTTACAGGGACCAAATTTATTCATCTTCAATTTATTATAGGTTCCCACGGGAAACCTTTCTTTCCTGGGTTGAAAGATATTGCAGTTTTAGTTTCCCAGATTTGCACCTGAAAATCTTCCGAGTTGGATTTGAGGCACTTAGAGTTCCCGGAATGG
>VDFB02320710.1:0-34787 GCA_007258455.2 Sequoia sempervirens | reverse complement strand
ATCAAAAAAATATAAATGACAAGTCCCTAGGTGAGAATTGAAAGGTGTCTTTGGACAATGAAAAAGAAAAAAATAAGAACGCATCTAGGGAAAAAACCTCTATGAGGCACCCATGGATGGGGGGTTAAAAATTCTCCCCATTTCTCAAGAAAAGTAACCAATGTTGGTTGAAGAATATGTGGAGATCAATATAGGCACTAAAGAGAATCCCTGACTAATCTATTTTTCCACATCTTTGATAGAAGCAGAGCAGCCTGAATTTTGTAAATTCTTCACACAAAGACATATCAACTTTGGTTGCTCATATGTCAACATGCCTGGACTAGATCCTTAACATTTGTTACATCATTTTCCATTAGAACAAGGTGTCAAACCTGCGAAGCATAAATTGAGAAAAATTCTCCCTCAAATTTTTTTATTAGTCAAGGTTGAACTAAAGAAATTGTTAGATGTCGGCTTTATCAGATCAATTGACTATGCTAACTAGATTTCTAATCTTGTACCAGTGAAAAAACCAATAGGGATAATTCACATATGTACAAACCTCTAAGATATAAACAAAGCATATCCTAAAGATGGCTTTCCTCTTTCGAATGTTGACATGATTGTGGACTTAACAATAGGATATGAAATGTTATCCCTTATGGATGGTTTCTTGGGATATAATCAACTAAGAATTGCACTTGAAGACCAACATAAGATAACTTTCACATGTCCATGGGAAACTTAGTGTTGGAACATGATGCGCTTTGGACTTAAAAATGTCAGAGCAACTTATCAATGAGCCATGATAACTATTTTTCATGGCCTCATACACACTCTCATGGAAGACTATGTGGACAATCTGATAGCTAAATCACTGAAAAGGGATGATCATTTACAAGTTTTAGATAAGATTCTTCAAAGACTAGAAGAATACAAAGTGAGGTTGAATCCAAAGAAATGTGTATTTGGCGTGAAATCAAGAAAACTTCTAGGATACCTCATTTCTAGACGAGGCATTGAAGTGGACCCAACAAAAGTGAAGCTTTAATGGACATGCCTCCACTAGCTAATATCAGTCAACTTAGGACACTACAAGGGAGACTGAAGTCTATCAGATGATTCATAGTGCAATTAGTAGATAAAACACATCTCTTCTAGCATTTACTAAGAAAAGAAGTACCATTTGTATGGATGATTAAATTCCAAGAAGCTTTTCAACTTATCAAGGATTACCTACTCACACCACTAGTGTTAATGTCACCTATTGAGGGACGACCATTGATTCTCTAAATTTCAACAACCGCATTAGCGCTAGGAGTCTTGCTAGCACAAAATGACAATGGGGGTCATGAAAGGGCAGTATACTATATCAACCACACTTTGGTTGGTTATGAGCTTAATTACAGTACCATAGAACATGCTTGTCTTGTAGTAGTTTTTTCTACTCAAAAGCTTAGGCACTACATGTTAAACCACCATACAATTTTGGTCACAAAGATAGATCCTTTGAAATATCTCCTTAGTAAAGCAACATTAATAGGATGACTGGCCAAATGGGAAATGGTACTCAATGAATATGATATCTAGTATGTATAAAGAAAAGATATAAAAGGACAAGTTATTGCTGATGAGCTGGTTGACACAATGATAAAGGAAAATTATCCCCTCATTGCAGATTTTCTTGATGAGTTCATATTCACTCTTTACATAGGAATGACATGGAAGTTATACTTTGATGGATCTCACACAAATTATGGTTCAGGGGTTGCTATATTGTTTATCACACCACTGGGTGACACTATGCCTAAGTCATTCTGAATTTATTTTCCATGCACCAATACAATAGAAAAATATGAGGCTCTTGTGATAGGATTACACATGAAAATAAAATGGAAGATTAAGCACCTACAAGTTTACAATGACTTTTAGCTAGTAATCTGACAAGTAAATGATGACTATGAAACCAAATATGAAAAGTTGGCTCCATACAAGCAGATGGAAAATAGTTTCAAACAATATTTTGACAAGATCATCTTTCATCATATACCTCATATTTAGAATAGGGCAGCAGACACCATGGAAACTATTGTTTCACTTTTGGACATACCTAGCAACGTGCCTAAATTTGATTTTTTGGTAGAGCAGCTTTTGGTCCCTTCCTTTGACATCCCAAATTCAGAGATGGTGTGTCAAATCATTGGTCCTAATTCCCCGTGGAATAAAGATATATATGACTACCTCCATGTCAAAATCCTTACCCCTGACCTCTCAAACAACCAACGTAGGACATTTATCTGTAAGTCAGCTAAATATACCATCATCGAAGATACCCTTTATATATGTTCCCTAGACAATACCCTATTGAGATGTCTCGATACTAAAGAAGCACAAGTGACCTTGTGTGGGGTACATGAGGGTATACGTAGATCCCACTCTAGTGGTCCTACATTAGCCAAGAATATTATGAGACTTAGCTATTATTGGCCTACCATGGAAAAGGACTCATATATCTTTGTCAAGAAATGTAGACAATGCCAGATTCACGGAGACTTGATACATGCACCAGTAGAAGAGCTACATCCAATAACATCACCATGGACCTTTGCTCAATGGGGACTCAATCTCATAGGTAGGTTATTCATCTCCTTAATGCGTTTAATTCAGCGACCAGCACCTTCGCTGAAAATAATCATCATAGATAATGTGGTCAAATGTCCATTTAAGCAACTGCTAGTTCATCACCATGAAAAAATTCCATATCCGTAAACACCACTTTCCAATTCTTTACACGGCAATGTACGTAGAATCTCTTGGTACAATGTCAACGATAAAGGCTGTGATTGGAATTTAGGATTAACCCTCCGCCTATAGGTCATCACCTGGGGTTATCGTACCAATCTGACACTTTTGGTTTTCAGTTCTGGCGTCTTACTCTCCTATTGAGATTAATATTCTTCCCTGTTGGATGCGAATAGATGATGATGAAGAGTAAATTTGTTCCTGCTTTCGTAGTTCCTGGTTAGCGCGCTGTGACCTAGTCGTTGTTACGCATTATCACATAAATATTTGATCAGGAGCATACTGGAATTCTACTCTGGCAGTGAACCATCACTATCAACAGACTAATCAACCTTTCATTTTAGTTAGTTCTACATATAGTATTTCTAATCATCAAAAAATACAAAAAAATAGAAAAATAAAAAATAAAAAATAAAATTGTTACCTAGGTAACAAACTGGAAAACATACATCTTGGTAACATAAAAAAATTGAAAAATCAAGAAAATAGTAAAGAGAAATAAGTCATCCAATAGTGAAAACCACTTCAATGGCACTTTGGATATGTACCATGGTGAAAACTTGGAAAATAGGTTCTATGTGTAGTCGACTCTGCTTCTTTGTCTACCATCATTCCAATCTAAATTTTGATCATATCACCTATCTTTCCTATCCATCACCTGTACATACCACCCATAATAAATGCTTTTCCTTTCCATAACTTGGAACGATTGACATCACTAACACTTCATATCCCCATCCCATCCTATTCATAAAAAAATGGTCTTATACCCGACTGGGGGCAGAAAATTGACTTACATCATTTGGTTTTTATAGTGACTGTTTTGAAGTTATAAAACTAGTGAAAAAATCCAAAAACATCACAAAATGTCTTGAAAAAAAGCCAAAAACATCACAAAATGTCCTGAAAAAATCCAAAAACATTACAAAATGTCCTAAAAAATTCCAAAAAACATAAAAAAATGTTCTAAAAAAACCAAAAAATATTAGAAAATTTCAAAAAGACAAAAAAATAAAAACATGTCAAAAATACAAAAACAGAGTCAGATTCAGTCACACTAGTTAGTCTTTTTCATTGTCAAATATGTTGCCTATGTGACTAGATGTAGATAAGGCCATCTATCGATGTGCCCCCAAGGCATTAGGTTAGTCCATTAGGGTTCATCACATTCACTATCACACACATCTTATATATATAAATAAATCAAATCTCTTTCAGTCAATCTTGTCGATCAAAGTCTAGTCAAACTATGAGGTCTTTGCATGTATAATGTAGGAAAGGCCATCAATCGATGAACCCTCGAGGCCACACTAGGTCAATCCTTTAGGGTTTGCCATGTCAGTAAAAATAAGTCAAACATTGTTGTCAAGCATTAATAATTGTTAGAACATCAAGAAAAGTCACACGTCAACAAGAAAAATGAGTCAACAAGGTCATTAAGTCAAATCAAACAAATTTCCAAAGCAATAACAAAAACAATAAACCTATGTCTTATGCAGGATGTGTCCTTCCTAAAAATAGACATGATCATTTAGTCAAACAATCATTAATGCCTTACACAGGTTGTCACATGATCGAAACCAGACTCAATGTCCTATACAGTATGTGTCTTTCTAAAACTAGGCTCAGTCATGCCTTATATAGATAGCCACATGATTGAAACTAGACTCAACGTCTTATACAATATGAGTCATTCCTAAAACTAGGATTTATAGAACAATCATCTTATTAATCTCCTAGACAATTATACAACAAACAGATCAAATTTTGGAAAATATTTTTATTGGTTGTTGACATTATGGCTTGTTTTGTCTTATCTTTTCATTTGGATTTTTCTTTGAGTCCAGTTACTAGCTTTCTCAAGGATGTCCCATGAAGGATTTAGAGAAGCAACGATGTATTATGACTCTTTTTCTTTGGCTATTGTTTATCGATAGTATTTTGGATTCATCTTTGAGTCACATTACTAGCTTCCTCGAGGATGTCCCATGAAGGATTTAGAGGAGCAATGATGTCTCATGAATCATCTTTTATTTGATTGTTGTCTATGGTTTGTCTTGAAAAAGATACTGGGGCAACATTTCCTTTAGTATGAGTCAGGACATTCCTTGGATGCAACTATTTGTTTTTAGCAGGTGGACGACCTTGCACACCTTAGTCTATCTCATACCATGGTGTTTGTTGTTCATTTGTATAGTTACCACCCAATGATGATTTAATGCAAGGCCTATTGTGTTTTGGAAAAACATCGAGGATTTCTAAAACTAACATCCATGTCTTTTATGTTACCTTTCATCTTTTTCGCACTAACATTTCTTCTTTCGTGCAATATGATGGAATCCTATGACACAAAAAGAAGAAGTCATCCTACATATGCATTCATATTAGGAACATCATTTAAAAATTTCCATACATATATGCTACATTTGAAAAACACAAAAATATACACATCCATCACATCTAGGAATCCATAACATAACATGCATCCACCATCATAAATTGTATAGCATTCACATGGCATTGTAAATACATATAATCACATTGTATTTCATAATCATAAATGCATACATGACATCCATAGATACCATAAAATTAAATACATACATCATCATATAGAATCAACATCACATCATAGACTGCATCAACATCATAAAGTAAATACTGGCATCTATAACACATGCATAAATAAAAGACTGCATAATCATATATCAAAAAACCTATCATATAAATCACCGCCAAAAATGATATATATAATGCTCAAAAAGTGTCGCATCACAATGTCATAATGTATCTCTCAAATGGAGCTCGGATGGTCTATAACCAAAATATAATGTCTACAAATATATAACATGTCCCTAGTCTAAACTCCCAGTGATCTAATGAGGAGAATGAGGAGGTGACTAATGTGGAGGTGTTGATGATCAATGTGCAAAAGGGGGTCTATCATAAGGACCTATCCTGTGAGGTCCCACTACACCCTCAATACTCTGAGATATGTTGTGTGATCAGTTGTGTGACCTACTGTGTGAACTCCTATGTACCTATAAATAATTGGGAACCCATCTCTCAGGAGGTACCTCTTGCTCATATAAATCCATGTAACATCTGTCTCGATCACCAGCCTTGACTAACTCACGAGAAAAATCTATAACTGGTCTAGTGCAAAGAGTTGTAAACTCCAAAAATCTTTGCTCTATCTCTTGCCACCATGTTACTGCCTATTCCCTCTCCAAATAGGTACTGTCTCTCTCCATCTGCATCACATCCCTCTCTTCTGACACAACCCTCATCTACTCTTCTAAGACCTCTACTCAATCTTGAAAATCATCCAATCTCTTATCAATGGGACCCTCCTCCTCCCACCATGGTTGCTCTCCTTGATCAACATCCTAGTCCTCCATAATCTTGTCCCGAGGATCCCTCTCCTAATCACCCATCCCCTCTTCCTCATCATCATCATGATACCCTAAAAGCATACCAATGACATATATCTCCTCCTCCTCCCCAACAACCCCCTCCTCTAGAAACTCCTCACCAACTACCTCCTCTACAACATGCTGCTCACCAAATCCCTCTCCAACACCCTCCTCACCTCCACCAATATCTAGCATAAGAACATCCTCACCCTCTCCCTCCTCATCACAGATAGGTGATAAATGTGGGCCTTGACCTCTATGACCTTGTCAACCCCATCCACCACACCTCCAACCTCCTCTACCATCATCCCCACCACCTCTACCACCTCAAACACCTCTCTTACCACCAGATCGAACTGATGGTCTTGTCCCTCATCGACTACAGCTGCATCTTGATCTAGATTTGTAAATGGCATTGGCCTATGATCTGTCTACTAGGTGTTATATGCCACTACTATACCTAGATCTGCTAATCTACCTCTCCATCCCCACTATACAGGTTATAATGCATCAATGTCTACCTTTATTGTAGCAACAAGAATCTGTGGCCCCCATAAAGGAACCTCTCTGGAAGATTGGGCGTACTCAACTCATCCCCGTGGCTCATCCTAAACCTCACCGAGTTGTCTAAGAACTCTATCCAATAGGTGTCTCTCAATAATGTGCACTCTGGAAACTATCCTCTCAATCAAATACTATGTTTGCTGATAGAAAGGAAAGTGTCTATTATCATTTGGCCATCACACACAATCCATGTAAGCTCTCCAGATGAACTATACGAGCATATCAATAGCATGCCTAAAATATCCTATATCTCTTATATGTGTCTTAGAAATGGTACTCACATATCAAAAAACATAAGGAGCTCCATGATCTAACTCAAATGTAATAGGTGGGCGAAAGATAGCAATGTCCTCCCACACCCATATCATAACCAAAGTAGTACCACAACTCATTGAATGCGCCTCCCTATATACTATATGATGTAAATGGAAATATAGCATGGCAAGTAAATAGGGGCCCCATGCATACACAAGCTCTCACTCTAGCATCCCTAATAACATCTCCCCCCACCCAATAGGAAACCCCTGACCTCGACTGTCAGGTAGAACAATCCTTCCAATCAATGTGCATAACATACAATCTATCTACTCATACCTATCGACCAAGACATGCCATCTAATCTCATAGTGCTTTATGCCTAGTTGTCTAATATCATCATGTACAAAAAATTGAGTTATCTCACTAAAACCCCTGTAGATATCATATAGGATTCTCTCACCCCTAATCGGAAATCTCAAAATCCTATAAACATCCTCTAAGGTGATAGTAGCCTCTATTGTAGGCAGATGGAAAGAGGAAGTCTCAGAATGTCAATGCTCACACAGTGCAGTCAACAAACCTTAGTTTGCCTGAATGGTGGGCATAAATTTCACATGATGTAACCCAAGGGTCCATATCAATTGTCTCTCTCCACTCCATAATTGATCTCACAACTCATATGTTGCTAGCCTTGACTCCCGGGTGTATATAGGATCCAAAGTAACCTACAAACACTTAAATAATATCTTGTGTTAGAAATACAAAACAAATTTTTATAGCACAAAACTTCAAAAATTTTGATAGGAAAATGCGTTGTTTTAAAACAAATACATTGCAAAATTGCACATGCATCATTCCATATTGCAAATGCGTCCCATAATTACAAATGCATCAAATGAACAATCACACCCAGCCAGTCATGCATATGCGTCATGTTTTAACAAATGTTGTGCCTAATAAAACAACCAAATAGTCAAAAAAATGCATAGAAAAATAACAACTGTAGTGCATAATTCAAAATGTGACACTATGCTTAACATATGTGACTCATACATACAAATGTGATGCAGAAAAATTTAAATGCGTACAAGTAACCTAAATGAAAAATCTAGCCTAGGTGTTTTTTTACATATGCATCAGAAAAATGTGTCGTACATGAATACATATGCATTGATCTAACAGTGACACATTTGAAAATTAAAGTTTAAATGCCTAAAAATGTGTAAAAATCAAAATTTCAAAGGATAGTTTTTGAGTACATACTGGGGGTCCTACGTTGGTTGGATGTTTGAAAGTCTAAATGTGATATCCACGATGCTCTGTGTAGGGAATTGGTGACATGTTTGCTGACTACTCCAAAGAAAAAATCAAGATTTCTAAACTTGAGGGGTGCAAATGAATTGATTTTCTACCCTATTTCTATTTATACCTAAGGTTTTTGGAGGGTTTTTCTCACACCTAGTGTACTGGCCGCACTATTTACCAACTTTAGGTGACTATTTCACCTACCAAACCTTTCCCAAATTTATTTATGTCACCACCATCGAACTTCTAGTTATCAAATTACCTAATTGGGACAATTGCCAAATTTTTCTAATTTTTTCAAAAATTCATCATTTTTCTTGAGGGGGCATACCCTTATCTATTTCACACTGGGGCACGACTAGGGCATGTTATTTTTATTCTTCGACACAAATTCCTAAATGACATGATGTCAAAGAGGGGCAAACTATAGACACTAAAATTTGGTCTAGGCCTACGACTCTAATTTTTGTCATAATTAATATCTTCATCATAATTAAATAATGTAAGTTATTTAATTATTTTCTAAAGTCACCTCTTCTCTATTAATTAAATAACTTTAATTATTTAATTAATTCATTTTTTCCTTTATTCAATCTTGATTAATTAAATTTAAATATTATTTATTTAATTGCATCACTAATTAAGTTATCCTCTTTATAAAATTAAATAATTTCTTATTTAATTTACTCTCATCACATTTTCAACTATAATTAATAATCATTTAAAATTACTTAATTATTCTTTAACCTTTTATCTAGTCAATTAAATAAATCTTTATTTATTTAATTTAATCCTCAAATTTTGAATGTTGAATTAAATAATCATTTAATTCATAAAAATAATTATTCCTGGCATATTCTTCTATGATTGGATAATCTCTTAGTTATCTAATTATTCATTTGCCACTTAAGTCAAGATTTAATTAAATCAATCAATCATCTCCTATTTTAATAGCTGATTGTCTCTAACCAATAGACTCTTCATCTTAATCAGTCAGTTATCTAGTTTTTATTCTTTTGTGTGCAAACTTTTATTAATTAAATAACTTTATTTAATCAATTAATTCATTTTTGCATTTGAATAAAATGTTTCCTCTATTTAATCTTTATCCTTTACATGCAATCATTATTCTTCTGAGTTTTGAACAGTTTCAACTAAAGATTAAATTATTATTTAATCTTAATCTCCACCTTTTATGCTTTATCACTTGCATTCTTACTGACACTATTCTTAATGCATATTGAATCTTTCAATCTTAATCATCCGTTTATCTTTCAATCTTAGCATTTCATTTGAAAACTCTATTTTCTATAAATTGGCTTGACCTTCATCATTGTTACTCCTCCTAAAATCTTATGACTTTTGGAAGCAATCTTACTTTTTGAATCTTTGATGTTTTTCTAATAACACTATCATGAGGCTATACTTGCACTTAAGAGAATTCTGAGGGAAGTTATCATACAATGGAAAAATGGAGGACAATCGAGGTTATGCATGAAATTATGTAGATATTTAGTGAGATCATTTTGTTATTTATGTTTTAATCTTTCCATTGTTCTTTGTTGTTAGCGTAGGTTAGATTTGAGTTGATTACATTGTGTTGCTTTAATCTACTTGTTTCCCTATGTTACACACCCCATTACTTGTTATTTTATGAAAAGGACCTTCCATGACAATCCTTCCATAATCAAGCTTTGTATCTCAAGTTTTGTGTTCATAAACATAAACTAAAGAGAGTCCTAATAGATGGGGGTACGGGTTTAAACATATGTACCCTAAAAATGGTAAAGAAGTTGGGGTATTCTGATGACGTGATCGAAAAGAACAATAGTATCACCATAAGGGTTTATGATGATATGTAGAGAAATTTTGAGGGCACTATAAGACTTCCAATACAAGTAGGTCCACCTATAGCAGAAAAAACTTGTCAAGAAATAGATCTTGAGTTACCATACAACCTTCTCTTGGGACGCCCATGCATCCATGTGATACAAGTGGTCTCATCAACCTTTCACCAATGCCTAAAATTTCCTCACACTGGTAAGAAAGTTACAGTATACACTGACCCCAGACCTTTTCATTATTGCTCAAACTTGGAGAAGTACAAAAAGCTCCTTCAAATACCAAGTAATGACATATCATTCCACTCATTTTCATATGTCAACCCAACATCACTTGCCTCATCTTCAACTTCTTCAACTCTAATTGATCCTCCAAAAATTGAACTCAAGATCTAGGTACTTGATAAGGGCTATGGAGAATACATTTTCAAACAATCCTTTTGCATTGGGGAGCTTCCACAATCACCAAAACCCTATAGTTGATCAAAGGAAATACAGAATACTCAATATGTGACATATGAAGTTAAACCCACTATCTTCAAAAAGTGGGGAGACATAAAGTACGAAGTGGTATTTGAAGAGGACTTCTCATCATGGATATGTAAAGAAGTACAAGAGGAATAGGAGAAGCTACATCCACTTCTTTTGGATCTTAGCAACAAAGGATATTAGATAGCAAGAAATATGGGATACATTGGAAAAGGTGGCCTTGGTCTACATGAACAAGTCATAAGAGAATCCATCATAATAAAAAAATGCAAGAAGAACATGGGACTAGGTTATGGTTTGATAGACATGATTACCCCAAACATAGAAAATACCTCTTATCAAGCAATAACTACTTCAGCCATTGAAGAGACATCAAATAACTACCATATTATGGACAACGACCTAACTATTGCAGACCTATTTGAAAACTTTGGCATAAATACCATCACCTTCAAACCTACAACTGAGGACTACCATATGGAGACAAACTCCAATGAATGGGAGTGTGAGTCTTGTGCCTCTAGTGAATACGACCTAGATACCCTTTAGGATGTAGATAGCTCTACTATCCTTACCTTTTCCCCATCCACATCCACCATAAGATTTGTAGATAACAATATAACTTACCCTTGTGCTACCCATATTTGATCAATTGGGATCAACAACATCACACACATGTTGTGGACCAATTCTAGAACAACAAAGCTATTGTAGAGTTCATGGGAATTCAACAGGGTGTCCATCAAGGAGACCATGATGTCAATGTAGTCATAGAACTAGAACAAGGAGCATACTTTGAGGGGGAGATTGCATCCTCCAGTCACAAAATTGAAATGAACAATACAAAAATCAAAATAAGACCCCCTAGAGAAAAGCACAATGTGGCTCTATTGGATCATGAAAAAATAAAAAATAAAGTATGCATCTAAGGGTGAAAACCTCCATGAGGCACCTGAACATGGAGGGTTCAATCTCCCAATTTTAGAGTATCAAGAACACTTAGTAGCCTTGGTTGAAGGTTCATAACCCATCAATGTTGAAACAACAGAGGAACCCAAAGTGGCATATCATGCAACTTCATTGGATCCAAAAGAAAAGGTCAAATTCAATGCATTCATCAAGGAATGTAAAATAAGCTTCACCTAGACATATGAAAATATTCCTAGGCTAGATACAACATTATGGTATACCACCTAACCATATTCTCTGCATCAAAACTAGTCAAATAAAAGATTTGCAAGATGCACCCGTAGATAGCACTGTTAGTAAAAGTGGAACTTCAAAAACTACTAGACATGGGATTCATCAAACCCATAGACTATCCTGAATGGGTATCCAACCTTGTACTGATATCAAAACCCACTGGGGGCATACAGATCTACACAGACTTTAGAGATATCAACAAAGCATGTGTTGGAATATAGGATATTTTTGGCATATGGATATTGTTGATATATTACTTCTAGCGTTGTCATTGATGGCAATTGAAGTCACTATTGTGGTCCATGGATCAGAATCTGGTCATATTAGCAGCTAAAGTTAAGTACAGTTTTTTACCGACACAAAATATGCAAAACAGGGTATCTAGTTAGCATGTCAATTTGTATGCTTCACCTGATCATGATCTTGTGTTTTGGATCCTAGGAACAATTTTTGATGCATCTATGTTATTTATTTGTTGAATTTTTTGTTATGACATTAACTAGTGTACGAGTAAAGTGATTCAACATAATGTTTTTCTATCTATTTGTTCATTGTGGCCAACCTAATCAATGTCACATGTTGCGGATGTATAAGGAGTGATTGCTTAAATTTTTCTATGTTTGGAAACTTTGTTTTGGGTCGTAGCTATAATTTAGCCAACTTGTGTGGGTACGCAATAAATTTATTTTTTGTTTTGAGTCGACCTTTGAAGGATATTTCATTTTTTGTTTAAGCCAACTTGAAGCAATGAAAAATTTGTTAGCGGATATATATATGAGATCATTAATATATTTTAGAAGAGGTGGTGAAGGTATGAAAGGGTGTGAATGAATGTAAATGTGTGTGAAAGTATTGGAAGGATGATTGAAGTGATCTATGCGTAGTTTTAGAAGGGTAGAAAAATAGAGAAGACTAGATTAGAGCAGAGTAGAGCAAAACTACAAAATTAGTCAGAAGGGTTGAAGATCGTCCATTGAGCTTCATTAGAATTGAATCCAGGAATTTGGAGATGTTATCCTCTTAGTTCAATTTTTTTTTGTAATCACAAACTCTTTTGTAAGGCAGTAAGCCTTCCTTATTTTGAGCAGTGAGCTCTAGGTAGTGTGCTTGAATGCATGTGCATTCCCTTTTCTTCATACTTTTAATAGAGAATAAAGTTTGGTCATAATCTCCACCGTGATTTTTTCCCTAACAGTGTTTCCATGTAAAAATATTAGTGTTATGATGTCTTGATTGTCTCTTAATGTGCTTGCATATTTGTTTTAGTTTATATGCAGTTAATGATATTGAAGTTTAAATATTGTTGTTGATAGCTTAAGGTCTGGATCAAAATTTAAATATTGTGGAACACTAATTCACCCCCCCCCACTCAGTGTTCCTAGCGTCCAACAACATGCCCTAAAGATAACTTCCCCCTTCCCAACATCGACATCGTTATGGATCTAACTTTTGGCCATGAAATGATTTCATTAATGGATGGCTTCTTTGGGTATAATAAAATAAAGATAGCCCCTGAAGATCAACAAAAAATAGCTTTCACCTATGCTTGGGGAAATTTTTGTTGGAACGTCATGCCATTCATCTTGAAGAATGTAGGAGCCACATATCAAAGAACAATGACTACCATTTTCCATGACATGTTGCACATCACCATGGAGGATTATGTAGATGATTAATTGGCTAGGATATTTGTCAGACTAGAGGAATATAACTTGCATCTAAATCTAAATAAATGTGTATTTGGTGTATGCCTAGGAAACTAGTGTGCTACATTGTATCAAGAAGAGGTATCAAGGTGGATCCTGCTAAAGTAAAGGCTATTCTAGAAATTCCTCCCCCAAGAACATTTAAAAAGTTAAACAATCTATAAGGTATGCTCCAATCTATCAGAAGGTTCATTGCACAACTAGCAAATAAGTGTCATTCATTCACACACCTCCTCTATAAAGATGTGGCATTCACATGGGATGGAAGGTGTGACCAAAATTTTCAACAAGTAAAGGACTATTTGCTCACTCCCTCAGCATTGATGTCTCCCATTCAAGATTAAGCAATGATCCTATATGTGTCCACAAAAATATCAGCTTTGGGAGCTTTGTTAGCACAACTTGATGACTAGAATAAAAAATGAGTAGTATACTATATTAGCCTGCCCTAGTTGGACATGAGTTGAATTATACACCAATTAAATGAGCATTCCTATCAGTTATCATTGTAGCTTAGAAGCTTATACATTACGTGTTAAATAGACAAGTCAAGTTGATATCCAAGATAAACCCCTTAAAATATCTTTTGGCAAAGGCTACTCTTATAGGAATAATCACTAAGTGTGTCATGATACTTAGAGAATTCGACATAGAATATGTCAATAGAAAAGCCATCAAGGGGAAGATAATAGTAGATCAGTTAGTTGAAGCACCAATTGAATACCATCAACCACTTGTAGTAGAGTGTCTAGACGAGAGTATCTTGATGACCACTCAGTCAACCCATTGGAGCTTGTACTTTGATGAATCACACACTCAACATGGCTTAGGGGTTGATATCCTATTTCTCACACCACTAGGAGACAATATACCAAAATAATACATGATTTCCTTACCCTTTACCAACAATATAGATGAGAATGAAGCATTAATCACTAGGCTAAAAGTGGCCATGGAGTGGAAAATTAAGGAACTACAATTCTATAGTGACTCCCACTTGGTCATAAGGAAAGTCAATGATGAATACTAGAAAAAAGATGACAAGATCAAGCCATACAAAAGAGTGTTGGACAATTTCAAACAATACTTTCTAGTCATCATCTTTGAACAAATCCCAAGGGTTAAAAATAAAGCAACTAATGCTATGGCTACTATCAATTCACTCTTGGACATACTTGAGAACATTCCTAGATAAAAATTCCTATTATAACAATTACTTATACCAGCATTTGACATCCCAAAATTTGAAAACTGTGTGATGTTGATGGTCTTGACTCACCTTGGTATGAGGACAAATTTTCCTATATCCAACATAGAAATCATACCACCCCACCTAACATCCAACAAAAAGAAAACATTCATCCGTCAAAATTCTTGATTTACCATCCTAGGAGATACCTTGCACTACTAAAGTCTTGATGGTACATTATTCTGATGTCTTAATGTGGAAGAAGCACAAACTGCCTTATAGGAGGTACACGAAGGTGTTTGTGGATCTCACTCTAGTGGAACTAATCTAGTCCAAAAGATACATCAAATAGGGTACTATTAGCCATCACTAGAGCAAGAAGCAATTCCTTTTTCCAAGAGGCATTGTCAATTCCAATGTAGCATGGGAATCTTGTACATGCACTTGCACAAGAGTTGTACCCTATCGCTACTCCATGGGGACTGGATCTAGTAGGAAAGATATTAGGAAAGATATGCCTATCTCTCAATGGGGACTAGATCTAGTAGGAAAGATATTGCTAACCTCATCCAATGGTAAAAAGTTCATCATCACTACTATGGAGTATTTTACAAAGTGGATAGAGGCTATTCCTCTAACCTATATCACAACAAAACAAATAGCTAAGTTCATTCTTAATTATTTAATATCAACTCCTCATCCAATGGGAACAAGTTCATCATCACTACTATGGAGTATTTTACAAAGTGGATAGAGGCTATTCCTCTAACCTATATCACAACAAAACAAATAGCTAAGTTCATTATTAATTATTTAATATGTTAGTTTGGTATCACATAAATTATTATAATAGATAATGGAACTCCATTTAAGAACCAAGGTATCTATGAGCTCTGCTCAAGATTCTCTATCCAACACTATCTTTCAACCCCATACTATCCTTAAGGAAATGGCTAGGCTAAAACATCCATTAAGACCATCCTAAAAATCTTAAGGAAAATTGTTAATGACATTGGTCACGATTGGCACTTACAGCTAAACCCAACCTTATGGGCTTATAAAACTAGCATCTGCACACCTACAAGTGCAACTCCTTTTTCCTTTGTCTATGGATTTGAAGCAATACTACCTATAGAGGTTGAAATCCCATCCCTAAGAGTGTCATTGAAGGATCTTGTTAGCAATGAAGAGTATCAAATATCTATACTCAACGAACTTGAACTCCTAAATGAATGACGTTTGAGTGCATTGAACCATCTATAGGCCTATCAAAATCAACTCAAGTGAAGCTACAACAAGAAAATCCAAAACAATAACTTTCAAGTTGGTGACTTGGTCCTAAAAGAAAATAAAAAAATCCAACTGAATCAAGACGAGAAAGGTAAGTTTGAACCAAACTTTCTAGGTCCCTACATCATTACAGTGAGCTATGGCTCTAGATCATATCAGTTGGGTACACCAAAAGGAGAACCTCTAGCTAAACCTCTTAATAATAGTCATCTCAAGAAGTTCTACACCTAAGTGTATCAGAATATCCCAAGAAAAAAAGTCAAAAAAAGCAAAAATCAAGAAAATATAAAGAGAAATAAAATGTCCTTTAAGTGTAAACCACTCAATAATTGATCAAGTGTTGAACCTTGTTGCACCATCTCTATCCACCAAATTTCTTGTCCATCTATTCCTAAAAAACATAATCCTATTCCGAACTGGGGGAAACTTTTTGAACCTAGTAGTGGGGTGGATCCTTGCTAATCCCACAACTTGCAAAATACTATCTAAACAAAATAAAAAATGTCCCAAAAATTTCAAAAACACCAAAATAAAGTCGTAAAACATAAAATCCCATAAAAATCATAGGTTTTCTCTGTATAAGCCACATTGAATCAAAACAATCAAAGTACAAGCCTCTATGTGGATAATGTAGACAAAGCCATCATTGATGAGCCCTCGAGGCCCTAGGTTTTTCCCCTTAGGTGTCCCTTTTGGTCATTTAAATTTGTCAAAAATCTAAAACAAACATTCAAATATCTAATCAAAATCCAAAAATATTCAAAAAATATTATCAAAACCCAAAAACATTTGTAAAGAGTCAAAAAACTCCAAAAACAATGCTTCAATATAGTCGAACTACATTGTCTCTAAGCTTGTAGGTAGGCACTAGGCCATCATAAATGAGCCCCCGAGGCACTAGGATAGTCCCTTTAAGTGTCCCTTTGGGTCTTTAAGCTAAATCAGAAAATCCAAAAACATTAGTAAAAAGTCAAAAAACTCCAAAAACAATGTCACTCAATACAGTCGAACTACGAAGTCTCTACATTTTTCATGTAGGAAAGGCCATCATCAATGATCCCCTGAGGCACTAGGTCAATCCCTTTAGGTCCCCCTAATTATCTCTAAAACTCTTAATAAAGTAAAAAAAATAGTATCAAATAACCCCAATAGCACCAAAACATTTGAAAAATCTCAAAAATCCTATCTCTAGTATCACCTATCTTCAGTAGCTTTCCATCCATAATAAACAAATTATTTCCTTCAACCTTTGACAAAGCAATCGACAAGGAAAGAAAAAATCAAACTCTAAAACTTCCAAGCAAAAGATCATGAAGACTTGATCATCATCAAACTAAAACAACGCTTAAAGTGTTAAACTAGCTAACTATCAATAATTCATCATCAACATCCTAACATATGTTTTAATAGATAAATCATTCCTACCATAAACATGATAGCATGAGGGTTGGATTGAATCATTTCATGACTTCAATGTTCTAATTTTCGATAACCCTGGAGTTGTTGCTCACCAAACCTAGGTTCTAAAATAATTTGGTTTTTCTAGTCTTTGCTGCTGCCCCCCTGCTATCAATATCCCAAAACGTTCATTAAGCCTGAATCAAGCATTTCTTGATGCTTCTTTTCCCCTCTGCTCTAACTAGCCCTTAATCAACTAAAGACCAGTCAATCTTCCATTCTACCCAACCTTGTTGCAGGGGTGTGAATTTGTTTAGTTGTCTTAAAAATCACTGGCAATAGTGTTCTTGTCCTTGCACAATCACTCTCTCCTCTATTGCTGCCTCAAAACCCTAGGGTTTTAGGAGGGCTTGTAACTATAAGCTTATTTGGTTTCTTATTAAATTATCTCACCCTTCAGCTCGGTGGACACCTAGAACTCAAGGAAGGTTCCCTGACTCAAATTTGGCATTCTTCAAAGTTCTTGTGACTTCTGACCCTCTCAGGCCGTGCATAGTTTTGATGCTGATTTCATGGGATTGTAGGGCCTTCCAAGCCTTTTCTTGAACATGCATTGATCTGGCCTCATCCAACAATCACCAAAATGGAAATGCTAAGGACTCATGCCTCCTGTCAGACCCTTAAAAGATCCCTGCAATCTTTATTCAACCCACATTGAATAGATTTCAACGCCCCTGCGTTGGAACAGAGTAAAACAATTTCTTTTCCTAGCCGGGCATGGACAACTCGCCTAGGGATTAATCTTTTTGCATGATTTTTAAATACCAACAAATTCCTACGCCTATTCTATGTACAGCAATGGATTCAAGCTCCATTTCCAATGAACTCGTGCTGAGTACAAAGGCAATGCAGCTAAGACTCCATTGTTCTTTCTTTTACCAGTCAAAACTAAAATTTAAGGAAAAAACACAGCAATAAAAACCCTACAACGAATAAAAGATAGTTCCTACGCTAATTCAATGCTTTAAAGACAATCTCAATACATACTCCATGTTTCAAAATTACTTCTCAATTCATTATTTTGCATAAAGAAATAAGGAAACAGAGTAAACTGTAACTTTTACGCAGAAAGATGATTTTTTTTCTATTCTCCAAAAAGGCTGCCACCGTAAAAAACATTCAACCACCCAAGAAATGGTCGAGGATTTCTTTACAAACCGAAAAAGAAATCAGTTAGGTTTCAGTTTCGGGCTTAAAAGTGGAGAAAAAACATTTTTTCGAAAACACACTGTGTTTTTCGATTTTCACCAAAACCTAAGGAAACGCCTACAAAACGAGTTTCCATTTTATTTTAAGTTTACCTAAGCTTCAAAGAGGTCCCCTTACACCTTATCAATGGTGTATGAGACCATTACAAAACAAAACAAAAAGATTAAGAGCAAAACATTAAAATTACGCTTGTATTCAAGTAGGTGCTCCTGCACCATTCTCCCCCTCTCAGCACAAAGATCAAGGACTGGAAGGTGGTATCAGTTTCAGGTCAATGCCAAGCTTCTTGAATTGATCCTCTTGTACCCATGTAGCCTCTGAGTCAGGTTTGCTCTTCCACTTGATAAGGTGCTCCATGTATACCTTATTCCTTGTTGCTTTCTTCACCCTGGACTCCAAGACCTTCTCTGCCTGAGCTTTCTCTTGACTTGGAAGGGGTATATTGCTGATATCTTTAAAGATTTCCTGATTGTTTTGAACTTCATCATTGACTGTACCCTTGTATCTGATCAAATCAGCAACGTTGAAGACTGGAGATATGCCCAAATCCGATGGAAGTTCCACCTTGTATGCATTCTTTCCATACTTAGCTATCACCTTGCATGGTCCTACCCGTTTCATTTGCAATTTGGTGGACATCCCCTTCTGTAATCTGGATTTGTTGAGGTGAACCATCACATAATCACCCACCTGGAACTGCACATCTCTTCTTGTCTCATCAACTTTGTCCTTCAACTTTTGTGTTGCTGCTGTGATTGTCCTCTTAACCTGCTCATGAATCTCCTTCATGGTTTGAGTGAAGTCTTCTGCATGTCCACTCCTATTCTCCATTGTTCCAAGGTCTCTGAGCTCACAAACTCCTCTTGGATGCATTCCATACACAACTTCAAATGGGCTTTTTCCTGTAGTTCTGTTCACACTGTCATTGTATGCATATTCCGCTTGGGAAATCACCATATCCCAGGTCTGTCCATATTCCTTTGTCAAGCACCTCAATAGGTTACCTAACACTCTGTTAACCACCTCGGTTTGACCATCGGTCTGAGGATGGTAAGCTGATCCAAATGATAAATTAGTTCCCAATCTGCTCCATAGTGTTTTCCAGAAATGACTCATGAATTTTACATCCCTATCTGAGACAATGCTCAATGGCAATCCATGGATTCTCACAACTTCCCTAAAAAATAGATGGGCAATATAGCTTGCATCGTGTGTGGTCTTGCAAGGAATAAAGTGACTCATCTTGCTAAATCTGTCCACAACTACAAAAACACTGTCAAAACCAGATTTAGTCTTGGGAAGACCCACCACAAAATCCATACTCACACACTCCCATGGTCTGTTCGGAATAGGCAAAGGCTGATATAACCCAGCATTGCTAGCTCCCCCTTTTGCTTTCATGCAAACAACACATTGTTCAACATACTTTCTGACATCTCGTGCTAACTTAGGCCAATAGTAAAACCTTTGTACCAGCTCCAAAGTTTTGTTAATACCAAAATGCCCACTAAGACTGCCATTGTGTTTCTCTTGGATCAGATTTTCTCTCATTGATCCTCTTGGGACACATAACAGATTGCCCTTGAATAACAACCCATTTTGCAATGTATACTCAGCATATTGACTGTGAAAATGATTTGCAAAGTCTGAACATACCTTGTAGGCTTCGGAAAAGTCTTCGTCATCACCATAGAGATCCTTAAAACTTTCCAATCCTATGCTTTTCAGCTGTATCTCTTGGACTATCAACATCCTCCTGCTTAATGCATCTGCCACTTTGTTTTGTTGTCCCTTCTTGTGCTTAATGGTAAATGTGAAAGCTTGAATGTACTCCATCCATTTCAAGTGCCTATTGCTTAACTTCTCCTGGGTATTGATGTAACTGAGTGCTTGGTTATCCGTGAAGACCACAAACTCTTTGGGCAGCAAATAATGCCTCCATTTCCTAAGGGACTGCACTAAAGCATAAAGTTCCAGATCATAGGTGGAGTATTTTTGCTTAGCTTCATTGAGTTTTTCACTAAAGAAGGCTATAGGTCTACCTTCTTGACTAAGGACTCCTCCTACTGCTACTCCACTTGCATCACACTCAACTATAAACAATTTATCAAAACTAGGCAATAACAAGATAGGTTGTGTTGCCACTTCTTTTTTCAACTTTTCAAACCCTTTATCAGCCTCTAGTGTCCACTTAAACTTTGTTTTCTGACCACCCTTGATTGTATCTAACACTGGTGCACATATACCACTAAAATTCCTTATAAACTTCCTATAAAACTGAGCCAAACCATGAAAACTCCTTACCTCAGTTGCTGTGGTTGGTGTAGGCCAGTTTAGGATAGCTTCCACCTTACTTGGATCCATCTTCAGCGTTCCTTGAGATACCACAAAGCCTAGATACACAAGCTCTTGTTTGAAGAACTCACACTTCTCAAGGTTGATTGCCAACTGTTCTTCTTGCAACCTTTTGAGTACCATCTCTACATGCTTCAAATGTTCTTCTGTTGTCTTACTGAAAATCAGTATGTCATCCAAGTAAACTACCACAAAAATCCCTGTGAAATCTTTAAGCACCTCATTCATTAGTCTCATGAACGTGCTAGGGGCATTTGAGAGGCCAAATGGCATCACTTTCCACTCATATAAACCATCGTTTGTCTTAAAAGCTGTCTTCCATTCATCACCTTCCTTAATTCTGATTTGGTGATACCCGCTCTTAAGATCTAGCTTAGTGTAAAATTTTGCACCTCCAAGGCAATCCAATAAATCTTCAATCCTAGGTATTGGAAATCTATACCTAATTGTGATTCTATTTATTGCTCTAGAATCAGTACAAAGTCTCCATTTACCTCCTTTTTTTGTTGCCAAAACAACTGGGACTGCACATGGACTAATACTCTTTTGAATCAGACCTTGATTCAGCAACTCTTCCACTTGTCTAGCCACCTCTTTGTTCTGCTCAGGGGTCAGTTTGTATGCTGCTTTGTTAGGCAATGAGGCTCAGGTATGAAGTCAATTTGATGACTTATTGCTCTCTTGGGTGGTAGAGTTGATGGTGTTCCATCACTCAC
Source organism: Sequoia sempervirens (assembly GCA_007258455.2). Lineage (NCBI taxonomy): Eukaryota > Viridiplantae > Streptophyta > Pinopsida > Cupressales > Cupressaceae > Sequoia > Sequoia sempervirens. The sequence continues at coordinate 13,004 of VDFB02320710.1, read as the reverse complement.
TATGCTCTTGTATTTGTCAAGCAAGTTTTGACTGTTGCTGGTAACTGTCCTTTCAGCCTTTTCTCTTCTTTGGGCTGCATCATAATCACATAACCTTCATTCCCTTGGTGTAGGTCCTTGATGAACTCTTTACCACTGCTCAACATAATGTTTGGAACCTTGGACTGCCCCTCATCTTCCTCAATCAACGATTGCAGCTTGAAGGTTTTTCCATCCTTCGTGAACTCAATGGTTTTCTCCTTTCCATGATATACAACACCTCTATCATATTGCCATGGCCTACCAAGAAGAAGATGGCATGCATCCATGGGTAGCACATCACAAATCAGCTTGTCTTTGTAGCCTCCTATTGAAAATTCCACTGTAACCTGCTCATTCACTAAGACACTTTGCCCTTTATTCAGCCATGTGACTTTGTAGGGATTGGCATGAGGTACTTTCTGCAATTTTAACTTATTTACTGCCTCCTCAGATATTATATTGTCCGTAGAACCAGAATCTACTATAACCTTGCATACCTTTCCCAATATCTTGCACCTTGCTCGAAACAAAGCTCTCCTTTGCTTGGGTTCTTCCTTGACCGGTTGTCTGATCAGCACTCTATTAAACATCAGATTTTCACCTACTTCTGATTCTATATGACTGATCTCAGGTGTCTTTACACTCATGGTGTCCTCTTGTGCATAAGCTACTCTTTTCTCGTTGCTAGATGAAGCTTTCTCCGGGCACCTATAAGCTGGATGGCCTAGCTGATTGCAGTTATAACACTTCATGGTGGCAAAGTAAGAGTTACTTCTGCCTGCTCCTCTACCTCTATTTGAACCTCCTTGAGGTCCTCTTCCTCTATTAAAACCTCCTCTTGATGAAGTTTCACCTCCATGCTCAGTAAGCTTTGATTCTCCTTGGCTTCTTTGGTCACCACCTCTTCCTTGGTAACCTCCACGCTGTCCTTTTTGATCTCTGCCTCTTCCTCTGCCCTTAGAGGACTGATCATGCTTCCTTTTATTCCTCTCTTCAATCTTGATAGCTAGCTGATAGCATTGGTGGACTGTCTTGGGGCTGAGCAAAGCCATCTCTTCCTGTATATTCCACTTCAATCCATTTAGGTATCTAGCCACTTTTAGGCTCTCATCTTCTGCCACATTCGATCTCAAACAAAGCTTCTGAAACTCTTCCGTGTAGGTGTTTACATCTTGGTCTTTTTGTCTTAAACTCTGCCTCTTCTTGTGGAGCTGAATTTCATAATCATCTGGCATATAGGCTTCTTTCACTTTAGCAACCATTCCTTTCCAGGTTGATATAGGCTGCTTACCTTGTTTCTCCCTTTCAGTCTGAATAAACTTCCACCAAGTTAACGCTGATCCTCTCAACCTTGACTTTGCAACCTTCACCTTCTGTGCTTCTGTAACTCCATCACATTCGAAGTGGTTCTCCATGCCATCTATCCAGTCCAAGACTAGATCGGGATCCATCTTTCCATGAATAGTGGTACACCCTCAAGTCCTTTTCCACTTAGTGCTTTTAATGCCTTCAGGAAAGGCTCCTCTTCCAAGACAGGGTCAGGTTCAGGGACTTTGTCCTCCTCTGCAACCTCTTCTTCTTTTGGCACTTTGCCTTCCAGTTTCACCTTGTTTAGTGTTGCTTCAAGCTGCTCTATCCTTTCCTTTAGAGATTTGTTATCCTTTTCTTTCTCTTCAACCATCTTGGCTAACTGTGCATTCGTCACCATGGTGGGTTCACTTGATTCAACTTCCTCTGACATATAAGTTGCTTTCCCAAATCTTTCACTACTCTGATACCAATATGATAGAATGAGGGTTGGATTGAATCATTCACTGACTCAATGCTCTGGGTCTCACTTTTGATAACCCCTAGAGTTGTTGCCTCCACCAAACCTATAGGTTCCCAAAACAATTTGGCACCCCTGGTCTTTGCTGCCAACCCTGCTATCAATATCCCAAAATGTTCATTAAGCCCGAATCAAGCATTTCTTGATGCTTCTTTTCCTCTCTACTCTAACTAGCCCTTAATCAACTAAAGACTAGTCAATCTTTTGTTCTGCCCAACCTTGTTGCAGGGGTGTGAATTTGTTTAGTTGTCTTAAAAATCACTGGCAATAGTGTTCTTGTCCTTGCACAATCACTCTCTCCTCTATTGCTACCTCAAAACCTTAGGGTTTTAGGAGGGCTTGTAACTATAAGCTTATTTGGTTTCTTATTAAATTATCTCACCCTTCAGCTCGGTGGACACTTGGAACTCAAGGAAGGTTCTTTGACTCAAATTTGGCATTCTTCAAAGTTCTTGTGACTTTTGACCCTCTCAGGCCGTGCATAGTTCTGATGTTGATTTCATGGGATTGTAGGGCTTTCCAAGCCTTTTCTTGAACATGCATTGATCTGTCCTCATCCAACAATCACCAAAATGGAAATGCTAAGGACTCATGCCTCCTGTCAGACCCTTAAAAGATCCCTGCAATCTTTATTCAACCCACATTGAACAGATTTCAACACCCCTGCATTGGAACAGAGTAAAACAATTTCTTTTCCTAGCCGGGCATGGACAGCTCGCCTAGGGATTAATATTTTGCATGCTTTTAAATGCCAAAAATTCCTATGCCTATTCCGTAATACCTTGATTGGGTCAAGCTCCATTTTCAATGAACTGATCTTTGAGTACAAAGGCAATCGCGACTAAAGACTCCGTGTTCTTTCTTTCTGATCAAAACTAAAATTTAAGGAAAAAATACAGCAATAAAAACCCTACAATGAATAAAAGATAGTTCCTACGCTAATTCAATGCTTTAAAGACAATATCAATACATACTCCACGTTTCAAAATGACTTCTCAATTCATTATTTTGCAGAAAGAAATAAGGAAACAGAGTAAACTGTAACTTTTATCTTGAAGATGATTTTCTATTCTCCAAAAAGGCTGCCACCGTAAAAACATTCAACCACCCAAGAAATGGTCGAGGATTTCTTTACAAACCGAAAATAAATCAGTTAGGTTTCATCAGTTAGGTTTTCATATCGGGCTCCAAAGTGATTAAAAGAAGTGTGTTGGAAAACTCACTGTGTTTTGCGATTTTCCCAAAACCTAAGGAAACGCCTACCAAATGATTCCTAATTTATTCAAAATTAAACCTAAGCTTCAAGAAGGTCCCCTTACACCTTATCAATGGTGTATTAGACCATACACAACAAAACAAAAAGATTAAAAACATTACATTGAAATTTATGCTTGTATTTTGATACTTGTATTTTGGGTGCTTACGCGAACAACTTAGTGCACACCATCCTATCTATTCAAAGAATACACTATGATTTCAACAAGATGACTAGGTGAAGGGGTCGGTCACCGAATGAACTTAAAGGCATAAGTTTATGACTTAAATGACTTGCAACCTTCAACAAGTAGTAAATAGTAAAATAAAGAGATTGTTAAGGCACCATCATCGTAAATACCTAGGGTTTTATTGGTAAACCTAATTTAGGCTGAGAGCACAAGTAATTCAATTTTTAGCTCAACCTTCAGCCTCTGGACCTACAACTTATATTTATGAGAAGCTCTCATAAAACCCACGTCAAATCTGGACTTATATTTTACTTTTGAACGATAGAATAATTCATTGCAACATCATGGCAAAGTTGCATGACAACAATGCAACATTCTGAACAACATTTGTAGCTTACACTCCAACTTCTAGAACCAAATCCACAATGTGCCATATCTTCCTTAGAAATTTATGACAAAATTTTGACATCAATTCCAACACTCTCTTCATACAAGATCAGTTCCATCTCACACTTGATCCCCTTTTGACATCAATGAAAACAACATGCTAACAATCTCCCCCTTTATCATTGATGGCAAAACTAAATGCTCATACCAATTAACTAACTATTTTGATACCAATTAAAGTATGTATCATTAAAGCTCTACACCAATTGCACTATTTAATCAATTTACTCACCCTGCTCATGTTTTGAGCATTTGCTCACATTTCACATTTCTCCCCCTTTAACATCAATGGAAAAGGGAAGACTCCCCCTGACAATATGCTTGCCCTTTGACAAGCAATTTAAAGAGAAAATGGGAATCTTTGACTATGCAACCATAAAGTCATTAGAAATTTGTAAAACCATTGTTACATGACTTAAATTTTCCTTTCCATTTCCATAGATGAATGAAGTACAAGTGTGGCTCCCCCTAGACTCATGCCCTATCACTAGTGACTATTGATATGATGTGGGAGTAATGGCTCCCAACTTCTACCTCAGATATTCAAATTGTTCCTTGGGAAGAGGCTTGGTGAAAATTTCAGCTACCTGTTCTTTAGTGGGAACATACTCCATGTTGAGCTCCTTGTATACAACCTTCCCTCTTATGAAGTGATGATGGATACGTGCTTCATTCTAGAATGCATCACATGATTCTTTGATATATTTTTGGTACTTGAATTATCACAAATAATTGAGATAGGTTCTTTGTACTCCACCTTGATGTCCTTAAGTGTCTGCTTCATCCATAGGACTTGAGTAAAACATGTTGTTGCTACATATTTTGCTTCTGCAGTGGATAGAGTGGTGATTCTTGTAGCTTCTTAAAGGATCTTTATATGGTTCGAAATAGCACCTAGGATGTGGAACCAGAATTTTGATGCCTTTGCATTAAAGTTGGATTTTGTGTAATAGATCCAACTTGTACAAGAGAATATAATATGAAATAACTGAAAAACACTTGATAATAATATGCCAGGGGTAACCTCTAATCACTTAGAGTCCTCAATAGTCTTCAATAAGAACTTAATACTCAATCTCATGATAAAATAAGACTCACAACCTCCTATATATACCTATTTATGCCTAAGATATCACCTAGGCATAGTTAGATAACCCAATATAAGCCCTAGGCCGACCTAACTAACTAATTCCTTCCTCTTTGTCCACTATAGGGGTAAGGGCATAACATTTCCCTCCTCTTTACAAAGCATTGTCCTCAATGCTAACTTTTTTCTTTTTCTTCTTCTTCATCTCCTTTTTTACTTTTGCTTCTTTTTCTACTACTACTTCTTGTTCCTACTCTTGTCTTGCTCTTGTTCTTGTTCTTGTTCATTCTCTTTCTCTTTTTTAATTATTTCTTCTACTGCTACTTCTAGTTCTTCTTCTTGTTCCTACTCTTTTCTTGCTCTTGCTCTTTCTCTTGCTCTTTCTCTTTTTCTTTCCCTTTCTCTTTCTCTTACTCTTTATCTTACTCTTTCTCTTTTTCTTACTCTTGTTCTTTCTCTTTCTCTTTCTCTTTTTTTGTTCTACTTCGGGTTCCCTTTTCTTTTTCTTCTTTTTTGTGGCTAATTTTTTTGTAAATAAGGTCAAGGCCTAGTTCACACTCCAATAGAAAAATCTCTCCAAAATTTGGTGATTTGTAGCCTTGAGAGTGAATTTTTTGAAAACCCTAATTTTCCAATAAATCACTTATTTCTACTTCAAATTGTCTTAATTTTTCTTTAGCCTCCTCTAGTATATTTTCAAAAACCCACTAAAAATCAAGAACCAATTTTGAAGGATTTAGGAGATATGGACCTTCCAAATAATTTGGGTAGAAACCCTAATTCTACAATAATTCCCTCAATTCTGCTCCAATTCCTATGAAATATAGAGTGTATCTTCTTTATTATGTCCTTAAAAAACCCTTTAAAAATTAGAGAAATTTTTGCCAAAATCTGGGAGATATGGGCTTCACAAAATGACCTCCAAAATTGAAGAAAATGCCTTGTCATAACAATGCCAAGATCATGCTCTGATACCACTTGTAATGAATCAACTTGCACAAGAAGAATATAATATGAAATATGCTAAAAATACTTGATAATAATATGCCACTTTTAGGGGGGAACCTCCTAATCCACTTCAAGGGGGATGCCTTCAATAGTCTTCAATAAGAACTCAATACTCAACCTAATAATAAAATAAGACTCACAACCTCTTATATATACCTATTTATGCCTAGTATATCACCTAGGCCGACTTAGATAACCCAATATAAGCCCTAGGCCAACCTAACTAATTAAATAACAATATAATAATAATATGAATTAATTAAGAGTTAAGGTAGCCACAAATCGACTACTCATAACCCGATACACACTATAGGGGTAAGGGCATAACATTAAACATGTAAAGCATGTAGTCACCTTGTGTGTGTTTATCAACCCTTTTGGTATTTGTATTTCTTTAGTTTTGTTGCCATTGATGTATGTTGTCAATGTTTTAGATAATGGCATGCTTTTGAATAAAATTGAACTTGTGGTGAATGTGAATTTTATATGGCTTATTAAAATATAAACATGGGAAATGGTTAGTTCAATTCATTTACAAACAATGTCTTTAATGTGAAAGTTATGCCTTCGATAGAGTAGATTTTCACTAACTTGTTTGCGCCTAGCCCTTCACTCGTCTTGAGTTTTGTGTCCTTGGGTCTTATCTTGGAAGGTGGCAACTTAGTGTTGAGGGTCAATTTTGACCTTAGGCTAATAGGAGACCCTTTCATTTACCTTGAAACCAATTTCCATACTTCAAAAAACCTCATTGTCCACTCTAGTCCATGTACATTATCAAGAGATCCCTTATTTTGCTAAGGGCGACTTGCCCCTAGCAACAAGGGCAATTTGAGTATCACCTAGGCAATTTGCTTGGACAATTTGGATTGGCAACACAAGTGATCTAGACCCAGAAATGGTGACTTGCAAACATGAAAACTTAAGCTTGTCACAAAAGTTTCCTTAAGGTAAGTTGTATCCTATGGTCTACCTTGATTGCCTATGATCTTAGTTTAGATAGTACTTTGTACTTTTAGATATTTGTATACTTTTGTGATTGGATTCATGCTTTGTTTAAGAACTAACCGAGTGTGTATTTAGGCAAGGTCTTGGTACTCCCATTTATCCTCCCTCTTTTGTGAGTGAACTAAAATTTAAAATGTAATTTCTATGTGTAATGCCTCTAGCATTTTCACTTTATTTTGTGATTATGGATTTAGCTCTAATGATCATTATATTTATTATTTTGGTGTTGAGGTATTCTCAATATGATTTTGTATTGGCAGCTTAATTTTGATTGTATATTGAGTGGTGCATGTTATACTCATACAATTAGATCTAATAGTGTTTATAATTTACTTTATCTCTATGGCTATATACATGTATACATGTTCATAAATGGATGTTATAATCATTGATGTTGAGTTATTTTGATGTGATGACTATATGATGTATGTGATGTTGTGTCTATTGGCTGACTATCCATTGTTTTGTCTATTATATAGGATGCCAATACAATTGATGTACGACTTGAGTGTGCAAGTACAAGGTTGTTTTCCCACCTAAGTATGCAAGTCTAGGTTATTTCTACAACAATGATTATTTCAGAGACGTTGCATTGGGCCTAGTTTACTTGTAAACCCCTACTGTACTCAAAGTGAGTGCAAGATGTGTCTTTTTAGACCATATGAGAGTCTAGATCCAAATCAACGGCAATTTTGGAGTTCATTTATGTTGTGTGCAAATCGTAAATGCATGATTTCAATTAGATTTAGAATTTTTTATTTGCATTTGATTGTATCATGATGGTTAAATCATAACATTTTAATGGTAAGAGTTGTTTTTGTGAAATTGGAAAACTGAAAAAGGGAAGTGTTAAAGTTTTTGATAAAGGAAAAAACGGGTTTTTGATGAAGGAAAAGTGTTAAGTTAAATGCATTGTGAAGTATATTTAATTTATTGCAATTAGTTAATTATAATTTGAAAATATCCCATTGGTTGAGAAAGTTTGTTGAAATATTTAAATTTTCCTAAGAAAGAATTATAGTTGAATTACTTCAATTGCTCTTAGAAAGGAGAAAATAACATGAATTTTAAGTTGTTTGCAAAATATATTTTGTGAAAAGAAAAAGAATTGAAAATGAAAAAGGTCATAAAGAAAAAAGACTTAGAAAAATGGATTATTCTTACATTTTGGAAAGAAGGCTCTCTCAAACTCTCTCCCTCTCAAGAATTTGAATTGGTTGGAATTGCTTGATTTTGAATTGTTTGAGCTTGCAAATTGGATTGCAAGGAAAAACATCAAAGATGTGTTTGATTGTTAGGGAATTGTTTTCTAAAATTGGAGTGAATCAAGAAAATTTGACATTATTGTGAGCTTCAAACTTGATTTGTTTTTCTCCATTTCCCTTATTTTTGAGCTCTTTTTAACTCACGTTATCTATACTATCCTTATGGTAGCATATGGCCTCCATGTAGAGTGAAATTTCATCCATTTTATTGAGTTAAATCTTGACTTGGAATTTTCGAGAATGTTCATTTTCATGCCTTGACTACTGTTAAAAAAAGTAGAAGTTAAAAAATGTTATTTTGACTTCAAAATAGTGTAGTTGTTCATCTTGGAACCAAAAGGTATCTTTAGGTATTTTAAGAAATTTAATAATAAAAATATATATATATAATCGAACATTCATCAATAGTGGATGGGAAAATTTGCTAGTTTTTCCATGTGTATTTTTTTTTATAAATTTTCAATTTTTGTGTGATTTCGAAATATTAGAATGGAAGAAAATAAGTCTCCTTATTAATTGTGTGTAATCTTTTTGGAGTATGTTAAATTTGTTATCCCACTTTTGTGCATTCATTTTTGTGCCGCACCCAATTGACTATTTGATGTGTGAGGAACCTAGGATTGAGGTATATGGGTAGAAAAGAGTGGCTATCGATGTTGTCCAAAGTCTAGATGTGGCTCTAATGGCTACAATTGCCGAAAGTTATGTTATTAAGTGATAATTAAAGAAATTAATTAGGCAATAAATTAACCAAAATTAAGTCAACGACATAATTAGAGCACTTGCATAGGCTCTACATACCTATGTCCAAGGCATGCCACACCCAGTGTTGGGTTATGGATGTCATTTGTGTACCCCCTTTGCATTGGGATGGAGATTCGTAGTCAGGTCCATAGTCATCCCTTCTTGCTATGACAATGACACTCCTTGCCTTCATCTCAGATCATTGTCCTTGATGTTGGATTGTATATCCAATGTAAGACCCATTTGAATTCATTTGTGTGATTGGGTGAGACTTTGATTGTGTGTTCATGCTCCTTTTATATGCACAGTGCTTGGTGTGCAGGTAAGCATTACTTCCTTGTTTGGTGACACTGTGTTTGTTGCCCTTCCAACCATCTCCTAGCATAGTGAGGTGGACCTACAAGTACCACATGGTTGGGTGGCTTGGAACTACCATTAGGGACTAGTGGATCCGTTGGAGTGGTTTTCACCACTCAAAGTTGGAAAAAGCTTCACATCTCTTCGATTATCTCATTTGTTCAAAATTGCAAAATGCATATTTCAAGACATTTGAATTCTCTCATATAATTGTAATATTATTTTGGAACCTCCTACTTGGAAAGATTGTAAATTGCCAACATAATTGGTGGTGGTGTGATTATCGATTTTTACTACATTTCAACATTAGTGTAACACATGTCATTTTATATGCTTTTCACCATTATTTCTATGTTGATTAAAATGAACTTAGAACACATTTAGATTTGGATTTAAAATGAATACAATGGGATAGAAAACATTTGAGTATGATATCATTAGTTTATGGAGTCAAATTAAACGAGATGAAATTTGAGCACTTACCTAGTCAGGACCAAGTGTAGAGTCAAAACTAGGACTTCAAACTCAAGAAGGTTCTAGATTCATGATGAAGCTTGGGCTCTACTTTTCAAAGGAAATCCATATTCACTTTTGCGAGCATCAAAAAGAACCAAGCACTTGGAACCACAACTCCATGTCGACAGGTTGCAAGTGTCGAAGTGGACATTGGACTTAGGACTATGTCCAAGTTCGGGTTTATGTTTGAGTCTCACACTACAGAAGTACATGGTAATTCACATAAGTTGGGATGGACTTTGGACTTGGGAATAAGTCCCAAGTGCATGTGGAGACCTGATGACCAAATGTTAAAATGTGAATTTGAGGATTTCATGGTGGGTCATGGGGATCAAAATGAAGTATGGACTCAAAACCAAAGGCTCCAAGCCCCGACAAAGGTCCAATACTTGCAGAGTTGTAAAGAGAGTTTTGCATTGTCTTGTGGGGTTTGGAGATTGGATGGGACTTCAAACTTGGGAACAAGTTTCATGTTCATGCACAAGCCCAAAGTTTGTGAGGGAGAATTTTACAATGTGTTGCGAGACTCAAAGATCAGGTAGAACTTCAAACTTGATACGAAGTCTACAAAAGAGAGTTTCATGATGGTCTTGTGGGACTTGGAAAGTGGGTGGAACTTTTGACTTGGAGCAAGTCTCAAGTATGAGCTTTGCATGAGGTCCACGTGCAAAATTGAACAAGCTTGCATAACAATGCAAATAGCAGGAGGCAAAAAGGAATAGGGAGGTGGAACTAAGTTCCAAATCCAGATTGAATCTAAAGTCCAACCCACCTACAAGTTTTTGAAGAAACTTGAAATGGTAGTTTTTAGCCTCTTTGTTATAACCCTATGAAAATTGGAGGGTGGTTTGGTAGAGATGTTAGAAGGGTGTTCTAGTGGTTTTGAGAATCTTGTCTCTCTTCCATGCTTCATTTTTGGTATCAACTATGGTATTTTGAGTCTTTTGCTTGTGTCACTATGCATTGTGCATTGGTGTGTGTGCCAAGAGTGTCTTCACATGTTATGACACCTTGGACATCATGTAGTGTTGTGTGGCTTGCTTAATATCACTTTTGTGTGTGTCCAATTGTGGGTTTCCATTGTTGTACAGTTCCAAGTGAGCTACTCCCTAACTATTGAGGTTTTTATGTCACTATCAATGTTATTAATGTTTGAAGCCTCTGTAGAAGAATTGTTAAAGTTGCATCATCCTAAGAAGAGGTTTATGTCTTACCTTCCTCCTCCTTGGTACTAACCTCACTTAGAGGTGTTACAGTGCTTTGTGGATCACTTTGTGATTGTTTCCATTGTGGAATAAAAACGTATTGGCATATATCCCATGTTAAGTGTTTTATTCCACATTAATAGCTACCTACGTATTGAGTGTATAGGGAAGCAACTTCTACTTTAGCAGCATTTTGAATCTGTGCGTGATACTATCTGTGAATTTTTCAGTGTAGATGCTTCCAAAAACCACATTATGTATTTATGTTTTACAGAAAGAGAATATACATGATGTTAACTGTAACTCATTTAATTATTAGCATGTCTTAAAGTTACCTACAGTGCAGGTGCCTATAAACACACCTAATATTTGTAACACATGAGCAGTGTAAATTCCTATTTCGCGTGTCCGGTATGAAAGATCCTACCACTCATTTCCTCTTTTTTCACAATGGCATATGTGCTCAATTATTAGAAACTTTTAAAAAGAAAGAAGGTAAAGAAAGTTATGGATAAATATTGATCCCTTTCAAGGTTTTACTAGTGTTTTATTTAAAAAATCTGTAGCCAATGTACTGTTGCTGCTAGGAGAAAAAAGGTGAAAATCAAACAGGCTTGTGAAAATTCTTAATTCCATTTCAAGAGCTTTGCAACTGAGGACAAAACCAACTTCATAATTTTGTTCTAACAAAGATCTTATGATCACAGAATTTTGATTGCTTCTATGGAAGATGATCAGATCAACATTGCCCTGTGATTCACATACCATCTGCAAATTATTTACATTACATAATAGTACAGAACATAATGATGGTTAACAAAGAAAACCTGTCATGACAAAAAGCACAACAGATCTACATGTCTCATGAAGTAGCAAGGATAACAGTGTTGTTAGAAGCTCTCAATCCTTGTATTTCATGGTTGTTTTTTCAAAGCCAATTGTTGGAAACTGCTTTGCATACTCTTCAACGTTATGTCGAAGACTCGCAATTTCACCTTGGAAGTGTGGGCTGGTTTGGATTGTGGCATTGAAGTCCTTCAGCTTCGTACCACCTGTATAATAAACATTTAATTATTATTGTATTTTATGAAACAATTACCCCTTTAACATAAGTAATTTCCTCACCTTTTGTCTCAGACTTTATTCTTATCGCTAGTTGAGCAGCACTATCAAAAAATTCTGCTACTTTTGCAAAATCCTCCTCTGTGAAGCCTCTAGATGTGAGAGCTGGTGTTCCTGCATGCAGAATTACCAAAAACATGTTACGAAGATCAATCAATAATAATGCATGCAGGCATTAAAAATAACTCAATGCAAGGTACAGATCAACTCAATTTGTACTATGCCAATAAATGGATAACAAGTCCCTGTAGTTGAATTACTGAAGGAGTAAGTGCCTTTTGTGTAGTGGTTATGACTTCCTTCATAAGGTTGCTTGTCCCATTTTCATAGAATGCTCGCATTGAGAAAACTTACTATTGCAACTCATGAAATGGATGATTTCTTTAGAATGTGTGAAATAAGAGCAAGGTAGCAAGCTTGTAAGGAGCATTTTATACAGTGGACCTCAAATATAGCAAAAAAAATTGCCTATTGAAAAAATATGATTAGTACAGGAAATAAAAAATACAGTACATTGCATAATTCAAAAATAATAATTAATAATAATTGAAAAAATGCGTAAATAGTTTGACAGTGTTAGCATGACAATTCACATCTCCAGAGTATGAATTGGCAACGGACAGCTATGCACAGTGCATAATGACTGCTCTTCAAATTAGGAGGGGAAGCTCCCTCTTATGCTGATATGCGTGAAAAAGTAAATGATCTAAATCCTATCTTTTTGACTCAGCTGGAAGAGATACAAGGTTAATGAAACCAAGAACGTTGCAGCTAAGGATTTTCTCTGGTTTTGCAGATCTTTAACTACAACTAGGCTAAACGCTAAACTATCCTATTTCCTCAAGAAACAGAGCATGAGGACTTAGGAGCAGGGAATTGGTTATACGATAATATTTAAGTCGGGATTTCCAAGGAGGTGACGGCACCTATCCGAGGCGTAGGCTGAAAGAAAGG